>VXBA01002800.1:47432-164921 GCA_013399895.1 Serilophus lunatus | reverse complement strand
TCTTTTAGTCTCTCACTCTTAGCTCTGATCTTCTTAATAATAAACCTGACTATTATTCCCACATGGAGTCTTGTTTTGCCTGTGAAAGTGATTAAAAAAGAATTTGCTGTAGTCCTTATCATAAATAACAAAACCTCTCGTTATATTCTCTCTCTCCTCTATAGCTGGGCAAGGGGGAGTGAGAGAGTGGCTGTAGTGGGCCCCTGGCACTCAGCCCAAGTTAAACCACTACAAAGTTGTGGAATGGACTGCCCAGGGAGGTGGTGGAGTCACCATCCCTGGATGTGTTTAAAAAAAGGCTGGACGTGGCACTTGGTGACATGGCCTAGTCTAGTTGAGGTTCTAGGGTAAGGGTTAGACTAGATGATCTTGGAGGTCTCTTCCAACCTAGTGATTCTGTGATTCTGTGAAAGGGAAACAGCAATAAAGAAAGGCCAACATCCTTTTACACTCAGGGAATGAGAGGTTAACTCAGGGGATCAAAAGAGAGGACTAGAATGAAAAATAAAAATTAAAAATGGAAATACTGTTTATTTTTACTGGCACATATGCAAAGCAAATATGAACAAATACCATTTTCTACATATTCCTAAACAGACAGATAAACTCATTCCCAGTCATTACCAGAGTGAAAGATGGGCTGCTGGCCCACAGGGTTACAACAACCATTAGCATTTTTGCTAATTGATGAGAAAGCATTTTATACTGAAATGCGTACGCTCAGCAGAACATAAGCATTAAGTTATTGCCTGTCTGATTTTCATCTTTCATTTCAATATGCTGAATTATTAATGTCATCCTAGTCACTCACTAGACTTTTTTTTTGTCTTTATATAATGTTAAGTCTTTACATAATCTAAAAATGTTCAGGGCTCTGAAGTAGCAACCCTCCTAAGCAGACTTAGGAATACAGGCTACTTCAAGTGCAAAATAAACTTTTTGCACATGCAGTTACCATTCAGCACCAGCAGCACTGTGGCTCCATTCCTGCAGGAAGACAACAGTGTAGGCTCTGTGGTGCCTTCAGGAAAAAAGAGTGCTCTGGGAGGCAGAGGGAAGTGTGACACACAAAGGGCAATGGGTGAATTCAGCCTCCTCATGGAAGGCTGAGACACCGATGGAGGCAGTTGCTTAAGCCCTATTCAGAGGGTTACTGTTACAAGAACATATCAACAATTGAAAAAAAAAAAAAATTGTTTATCCCCACACTGCTTTAAAGGTTTGGAAGTCTTCAGTGATGAATGGGATTACCTCCTTATTTATTTATCAGTTTTGCAGATCAGCACAAGTCAAACCAAATATAAAAATTTTATTCCAAAGGAAAATACATTATATCCCTTGTGGGAAAAAAATAAATGACTGTGTTTACCTTGATGCTGCAATTTGAAAAAGCAAACTTGAGAAGAGTGATTAAAAGCACATTAAATGGGAAGTGTGCCCTTTAAATACCAACTTCTAATTGCAATGATGTGAATATGTAAATCTAATTATGCACATTTAAGGATTAGGTATTTTATTAAAACTGCCATGATGTAAATTGCACAATCAGTTCTTTTATTAGGACCGATCATCAATTTCCATTCTGGTATTTGTTAATAATTGTTAATAAGAACTGACAAAATACCAGAGACTTACCATTTCTAGGAGCACTGCAGTGATGGCTTTACAGCTGGATGAATACCCTCGTGCTCAGTCCAGCATACCTATGGTATTACATTAATGCAGTCCATGACAGGGCTAAAGAAAAACTTAATTTTAGCTGCACAGAATTTAGGGTCTTACATGCAAAATATAATCCCACCAGATGAGATTGGCAATAATTTTGTCTTTCTTTCTAAACTGGCGGGCACAGCTCACAGTTAATTACAGTCCGCTCTTCGGCTGCCCAGGCCTGTGTCTGACATCTGACAAGAGCAGCCCCATCCCACATGCAGAGAACACACGGGCACACCTGTACCTCACATCTGTACCTCACACCTGTACCTGTACCTGTACCTCCTGCCTCCTCGGCATCTCCTGCCAAGCCAAGTAGCTGCCTAATGCACAGCTCAAGGTTTGTGCTTCAGCTTGCAGAAAGGCAGCTGGGCTCCAGTGGACAGAGCAACTATGTCCCAGAGCTTAGTCCAGCTCCACTGCTGTGAACAGATTTTAACATGCTTGTCTAATTTCTGCTCTGAATTTGACTTCAGCACCCAGTCACTGATCCTTATTGCACCTTCCTCATAAGATCCAGCCACCATCTAGTCGTTACTATTCCCTTCTCAGGAGACATCAATTCGCAGGACAGTTCAGGCAGAGCAAAGGAGGCACCTTACCATTTTAGTCAATGGGTTAGAGGATGATGCTCATTATTTTGCCTTACGAAAAAAAGCCCAAAGCATCTGGATCACAATGTGTCCATTACTCCTCTTTCCCAGCTTGAAGTGCAACAGATCTGTGCAAAGAAACATTTAAATAAATTGTTTCTTCCTCCACACTGTGTCTCTCCAAATTTGACTCTCTTGCTGTAATTTCTTCTTTCCATTTTCCAGAACAAGACAAACTGCAGTTCTCTAATGAGAGCACACTTCTCACCTGGATGCAGAAGCAGGGAGCCAGTATATTTTGTAAACTACTGACAGCATTGAGAAGTTTTGGAACTTAAAGAGAATCTTCAGTATAATAAAGTCCATGGTAAAATCCCAGTACTGGAGTTAAGAAAGTGCACAAGGATTTTTACTACAACTTGCATGTCTAGAACCTGTGTATGCCAGAAGAAACACACTCTGAAGTAACATGAGTAGAATAGCAGGGAACACAGACTTGCTATTCATTTTACTTAAAATTTCAAGTTGTAGAGCCTATTAAAGTTGTTCCGAACTGGCTTTTGAATTCTCAACATCTCTTTGGCAATCCTGAATAAAGGTAAATTATTCAACTGAGATCAAGACTAATGTGCATTCTATAATGAGAGGAAAAAGAGGAAAAAATGTAACAGTGAAGAAAAAGCTAGATTGTGTTTATTTCATGTTTGGAGGGAAAAATCAGGACAAGTTTAATTCAATCTAAACCATTTTGCCTCTCTCAGAAGTAAAAGTTTAAGTGCAACTTTTCTAAAAGTGAAAAGAAAAGATTTCACAGACTGTTAAGCTTCATCTTCTGAACATCTTTTCCAGAACACTACACTAGTAATACTGAAATCCTCAACTTTCCCTTTCTCAGAATTAATTACTAGTCACATTTCAAGCATCACAGTACTTTGAATCAAAGGTGCTCAACACAATTATACAATCATTTATATGAACATCTTTTGCAGTCAAACTCCATTTTATACAGAGGTACTCACTCTGTTATTTAACAATCAGAGCCCACATGAGAAAAGTAGAGGAAATCTGAGATAAATCTTACTGTTGACCATTTTTGGCAGCTGATGTACAGATGAAATTACCATGGACCTTTCTAAACTGGGGGAAACAGTAGCAAGAAGCTACTGAAACTCTTGGTGTTGGGTTTCCTCTTCATACCACAGGAACAGGGGATGACTAAGAGAAATGGAGAAGAGACCAGAAATAAACCTGGAAACATAAAATACATAAGGTTCTAGTTTCTGCTAAGGGACAAAGTTCCATATAAAATCCAGGCTTTACCTCTCAAACTGCAAGTCATTAATGACATATTGAGAATCACTTAACTACAGAATCGGGAAACAATGGGACAGCAAAAGAAAAACACAATGTGGAATGTGCAGGGATAGCACACATATAACAAACTAAAGGCTTTGCAAAAGTTTGGTTGAGTGAAATCTTTTGAAGCCTTAAATAAAAGTAATATTCCCTGTTAAGCATCTGTCTTCAGGACTGGGGTGTTACAATATCTCTGAGTTGTCTTGAAATCTTCAGAGACTTCCTGGCAGAACAAACAGGGGCATTTGCAAGTCTCACATCTCCTAATGTGACTTGTGCTCCATTCCTGTGCCTGTGCAGGTGTGTCCATGGCACATGGCCTGCTGCAAAAAGAGGATGGCCATGTCTTGTTCCCATGGGCAAAGGGGAATGGGCTCACTGACAGCTACAGAAACAGAAGCAGTTCATGGGAACAAATTTCCTCCAAGATCCTCAACTTTATAGGAATTTCAAGGTTAAGGCAGAACAGGATAGGATTTTGCAAGGAGATCATTATTTGGACATTTTAGTACTCTGCCTCAACCATACCAGAGGAGATCAGATGTGGCTCTTTCTGGTCCTTCTCATAACACATCAGCTTAGGTAGAAAAGTAACTGGAAATTACAGGTGTCAGGTCAGGAGTGGAAAATCATTCTGACTAGGCCAAAATGCTAGATCATCAGTACCTCTGAAATAACATGCTGGAGTTTGTAAGTTGAAAAAACTGAGACAAGTAAAAAACTCCAACCAACAGCCCAGCTTATCTCAGAGTTTATTTTTAAAATACTGTAGTGATCAGATTCCTTCCTGAATCAGAGGGCAGAAACTGTCCTATAAATTACTGCAGCACTGAAAAAATTGCTTCATATTCATAGGAGATATCCTCCTTACATAACTCTGAGCACACTGCATAGCCCACTAAGTTTGCATCCTATGCCCTACAAAGACATGTGGCCGCTGTATGTCAGCTTTGGGTTTTGTTTGCTTCTGTAGTCCCATGGCTAGATGGTCTATTAGAAACAAGGTGGTAGATGAGGACTTTGCAGCTCTGTACCCCCATTCCTGTTGTGGTACTCAGACCTCTCTTAGACAAACCTCCCCCTTACCTGCAACAGGTGTGGGCAGGTTGGACTGGGACAAAAGCAAGAATTTAGGTCTGTGGTAAGATCAAAAACATTAAGTGCACTTAGGGGTTCACTGGCCACCTTAATTGCAACAAAGACAGGTTGGGCGGAGAAAAATCTAGCACATAGTTTTTCTCCAAGTGGAACTGTACGAGAGATTTCAGTGGCAGGTGCCTCCTGTAGCTCTGCCAACAATGGCACCTGAAGAAGCAAGTGGCAGCTCTGTAGGCCAGGGTCAGGGTGTGCTCCCAGCAGGCTGTGCCTGGAGCACTCAGGGTCAGCATTCTCACACAGCTCCTCTTGCCTTTCTCCCCGACCTTCAGCCTGGGGCACAGCCACCATGCTGACATACCTCTAATTTATATCCCTACCCAAACTGATTATGATATTCTCAACTCACTGCCCTTGAATGCAGCTGAATTAAGACACTAGGGTAATAAATGGGCTACCATATTAACGGTGATGTATCTCCCCATTCCACAGAGCCGTCAGACTAATTTTCGTGTGGAAGTCATACTGACACTAGACTTCACTGCCATTAAGAATCAGTTAAACATTAATTAATAGGCATTTAAACTTACTAGGACATGTTTAGTGAAAAATTCTCCATTGGCAGAAAGTAATTGGCTTTCTAAATTTCACAGATCCCTTAAAAAAGATTTTTTCTATCTGCATGCCCCATTGCTTCACCATTTGAATGTACAGTTCATTTGGTAATCATGTACAGACAGACAGACAATTAATCTATTTCTTCTGACACTTTGTTTTAAAGTCCAATTTAATGTGATCACTTTCTAAGAGAATCAAGAATTTAGCAAGAGAAAAAAGTGTAAATGAAACCATTTATCAGCCCTAAAAGAAACACAAGAAAGGATTGTTAATATTCAGAAACTCACTGATATTCCAATAGCAGTACTTATTTCCAAGCAGTCTCTCCAGGAGTGAAAACATAATGGAAAATTTAAGTCTGCTGTTCCCTGCTTCATGCTACTGTATCTCCTTATTTTAAAAAATCAATATAAGCTATTAATCATTTCACCCCATGTCCAAAGATTGTGAATGCCTTAAAAGGTGAGCTGTAACGGTTTGGGGAAAAACCAGAAAGACAGAGATTTAGAAAATCAAATCCACCATAACTGGGAGACAGACATTTCAAACTGATATTTAAATTATACATTGTCTCTCATCTTCTTTTTACAGATCTCAGCCTGCTCACTCAGCTGAAATACAGTCACAGACAGGGATGGTTATTTCTCTACCCTTACAGACCAGCCTAGGAGCAAAGAAAAGGAAGATAGGATTTTATTCAAACATCTAAAGCTCTTCCTTATCCTTTTTATCTTAGCTTTTTTCCCCCTAGCTTTTATATACAGAATATAAAATAAACAGAATCATAAAACACTGAATAAAGTCAGCTTCCTTTTGTAATCTTGCGGACTCCTTTTTCCAGGATCACTCACTCAAGATACTCATTTTGGCTACTGAGAGCTTGTTGGTACATCTCAGTTCACTGGAGAGCTGACCATAGGCGGATCAGCAGCTTCACAAGCCAGGAGAAGAAATGCCATCCTGCACCACAACAAAGTGCTGCTAATCTCAGTGTCAAGTCCTTGTGCATCTCTCGCAGGTTGTGACACCAGGCTGATGCCACAGTAGATCTTCAACCAACCCATTGATCACAATGTAGTTATACCATTTCAGACTACACTGATATTTTCATTACAAATATCAATAATTAAAGATTTTTTTTTAATCCTCCTGGCCATCTGTCAGTCCATAATTGTGCAGCCACAGAAACATGAACCTAGACCTTGGGGGATAAGACAATGTTATTTCACCTCAGAATTTTTCACCACCACCAGAGACAAGACCCAGTGACCAATACCACTGCTGAGGGGACCATCAGAGACCTCCCAGCAAATTCCTTACATGTCCTCTTATGAGAGAGCAACACACGCTCTCTAAAATGTATTCTCTAAAACTGCAACAGGCTCAGCAAGAAACCTCAAAATAACTGCATTTCTAGATGCCAACCTTACTAATTTTCAACACAAAGCCTTCTTAATACCAATGGAAAAGAAAAGCCCACACCACTGAAAAGGTGACTTGCATATTCACAGAGACACACTGACCTCACCACAGTTGCATCTTTAATTTAGTGCTGTCTTTACTTCACATGTAATGCCAGCAAATTAAAGCCTTCACATTTTAAACAATTATTGACTTGTCTGATTTAGGAATACAAAGAAAGCTAAGTAGTCCAAATGCTATTTGAGCTGACTGAATTTGGGCTTTTGCTGGAAATGCTTCTCCCCAATACAGGGAAAGCCTGCCCTCTAGAGCACTCTGTCCTGTACTGAGAAAAACTCATCTGCATCAACTGACTTGTACTTAGTATCTAGCAGAAAAAAGTGAATTTGTGTGACTGCTTTAGTTCTTTGTCAGATGAATTGAAAGTGACAGATTTTTCAGTTAGAAGTACTTGAGTCTTTGAGCCAGAAAAAAGTTTTCAGGTTCAAGGGTAAATCATAATGAATTCCCAGCTGCATGAGAAGGGCAAAATCCAGCTCATGAACCCAAACATGCTTTTTTAGCACCACTGGAGCCATCTCTGCAAAAGAACAAAAGGAATTGCCTCTCTGAGACACACCAAAACCCATACCAAGCTGCTCTTCAGCACCAGATGCATGAAAAGAAGGCATAAAATTCCCAGAGACATTCCCAGCTGCCATGAAGAGCACTGCACACCTGCACCTGTATTGTGGCTCAGCTTGTTACAGTGACTGGGTAGAACAAAGGCACTCAGTCCCTCCTGGAGCTGCTGGATGCTCTGGAGAAGCATTTTCCCAGCTCTTTGACAGAGGGACCCTGGGTCCCCTCTCACAGGTCACAGTGGAAGGGAGGGACAGACAGAGGAATAGAGACCCTTGTTATGTCCTTACCCCGCTGCACCCTCCTTTGTCAGAGCAGCAAACTCACTTATGTCCAGATAGCACCAATACATGGGGAACAACAGCAAAAAGAGAATCTTTCACCCCTTTCATCATATACTTAGTGATATATATTGTACCTGCTTGAATAAGGCACAGTCTGACCCAAGAACAGCTCATAGGAAACAGGAGCAGACACATGAAAATCGTTGTCTGAGTTCCTATTGTCTTTTTGGATGATTTCAGACACCATTTGAGGATTCAAGGTGGAATACCTTACAATAAAGTACAGGGTATCAAATACTTCACAAAAAACAACAGATTCTCAGGTCACTTCAGAAAACTATATTACATTTTCCAACAGGAACCTCCTGGCCATGGTTCAAGCCTCCTGGATACTGATACTTTCTGCATTGGTCCACCTCTACACTCTTCTACACCTCTCAGGCAGTGGCACTGAAAAATATATCAGAAACGTGGCAAAAGAGGGGTGTTCTTCAAGTGGTTGATTAACCTGTTTTAGAATGTCCACAGCCCACCATAAAAGGTATGGAGAAAGACTGACATTTTCAAGCTTTATTCTGGAATAGCCCATGTGGTAGAAGCAGAAATCAGCGCGTTGCCCAGCGGGAATTACCTTCTTTCTCTGCTTGGATTTGGTTCTTCCCCCCCTCCTGGTAGAGCTGTGAACTAAGCTACAGGCTGGCATGGGAGGGGGCAATGGTTTGGGGTTTCCTTACAGACAGCCTGCAGTTTGTAGGGATGTGTCAGAATATGGGGAGAGCAAGTGTTTGGCAGAAGGTGGAGGAAAGATATTTATGGTAAATAAGAGCAAGAGTTCAGGGCTGGGCAGACAGATGGAGGCTTGGATCAGTGAGAATAGGCAGAAAATGAGAGCATCTTAGAGGCATATTTAATTTCTGCATGCTTGTTCTTTAAGGCAACAACCTGAGCGACTGCATTCATTTCATGCACAGACATCTCTAAGGATCCTCTCATATATGGAAATCACTGAAATCACAAATGAAATACATCTGTCTCCCTGATGCACTGCAAGAGCCTTTTCACGAGGCACAGCTACTCATTGCAGCAGGCTCAGAGACAAAATAAGCAACAATGCACAGAAAAACCATAACTAATTACTGTTATTTAAAGAGGAAATGTAATTAAACCACTCGAGGTGGACAGAGCCTTGACCTGATGAGAGGAGGGCTGTGCAGTCACAGCAGAATGTGGTACATGGAAATATGTATTTGCAGACCAGCTGTTAGAGCTGAATTCTCCCCACCTACTTCTCACTGTCAGGTGTACGTATTCCTGAAACTTGCCCTAAATGTCATCATCACTTTCTGTTAACCCCTCAAAGGTGTAAGAGGGTCTTCTAATGACCAGAGAAATTAAAAATCTCATTCCTACATAGAGTTCAGTGAACAGAACAACTGAAGGATCCTTCCTTCCTGCCCCCAGGAACCAGGTCGGGGAAGCAGCACATCCTGGAGACCCAGCACCTCCTGTTCTGATGTGCTTACACAGCTCAGCTGACAAAAAACAGACAGCACACAATGCCAGGCAATACAGATGCAGAGCACTTGCCTTTTCACTGTACCTGCACAGATAGCAATATTAGCCTTTCTAGTTTTATTCCTTGTAACAATCTTTTTTCCTGTCTGTTTTGGGAGCTGGAAAATTTCAACTGCATTAATATGCTTCAGTCCCCAGTCCCATCAGAAAATGTTTGCTCCTTAGACAGAATATGAATCACTGTAATGGACTAGCTTAGCTTCCACTTCTACATACTAATGTGGGATACATAAAGTACTAGCAGTCTGAAATGAACACTTAATTTACATTTGGGCAAAAAGGAAATGACATATACAAAGTATTTGCCTTCATTAAAGTGCTTTTACACTTCTGTGTGCTTTGTTGATGGCATTTCACGACATTTCCCTTGCTGCTGAAAAGGCCACCTTGTAAGCAACAGCAGTGCTGGACTTTGAAGATCTGAACCATAGGATGCACTGACAGGAAAACAAAGACATACTGCATTTGTCTAATCCTTGCCCTTGCCATTCTACTTGGATTTGGAAATGGAGCATTTAATAGCAGAGGAGAGTAATTCTGCAGAAGTAAAAGTACTTTCAGTTTTACAGTTTACTCAGCAAGGCCTAGTCTTCCTTAACATTTGGATTTTTTTTGCCTTCTTGACTAACTTAAATTACTAAGAACATTTCCATATTAGGCTAATAATTGTATGGCATTTCTAGAGATGCTCACAACGTGAACTGGTAATACAGTGGAGTCATTAAACCTGAGAACATGCTTACTGGATAATTTCAGAAACTATCACTTCTATTTTAGTTGCTGGACACTTTATGTGCTGTTGGGCTACCTAAAGGGTTAAATAATTACTAGATGTAGATGAAACTGGTAAAACATGATGGCTGATTTTTTCATGAACATTTTCAGTGACCTGGCATTGGCATTAGAAAGAAATTTCATGAAACGGCTTCTGAAACTGTACTTCTAACATAAAGTTTTTTCTATTGAAAATTTTCTATGTGAGTATAGCATGAGTTGTATTTTTAAAACTGGCTTTTTAGAGAAGCTGTTAATATCTCTCACACACTAATTAAGAGACTGTGTCCAGTAGATCAGTCACAGTGAAAGACTTGGAATGTAGAAAACTCTTTGTGCTCTTCAACACTATTCTGCTACTATTTGCCCTCTCCTGTGAAAAATAGCTATTTTATTCCAGAACCTGGAGGGGTGAAGCAGACACAATGTCCTTCCATGCACTTACTTGCAGTTACTGCCACCAAATCATTAATAGTACAAAAGAAATAGTGGCAAGAAAACAAAGCCACACCCTGGGGGATAATTAATTAAAAAGGTTCTTCATTACTCAGTTGAGCCTGCATCATACTCAATAGAATTTAGTGAGTGGGATATAGCCAATCAAAAAGTTAACTAAGTTAACTGCTTATTAAAGTAACAAATATGCTAAATTAAAACTTTGAAAAATTATTTTCAATGAAGCAGTCTTTCCTGAATGTAAAGTGTAAAACGTAAACATTTCAGCAGAAATATTTTTCAAGTTTAATCTCCTGTATGAAATAATAATAGGAAAAACAAGGCATGAAGCTCAGTTTAATGAAATTAGGACTAAGTCTGAAAACAAAGGTTCTGTAGACAATGACTCTTGTATGCAAATCTAGAGAAAAGAATCTCAGTAACTTTCCCCATTAACATAGAGCTCAAACTCAGTCATTACATTCACTTTATTAAACTGATATTTCACCTTAATTATACATAGATAAGGTGACACAGTGGAGGAATCATGAGCTCTGTTTCAGCATTTTGGAAGCAGAGATGTGTAGAAAACCAGTAGAGTGGATGTTGACTGGAAGGGCGTCTTTCACAGTAAATGTCATTCTGTATTTATGGTCAGCCATAACATTTCTTTCACTTTTGCTGAAGTTGCAGCTGCCTTCCTATCAGAAATCCAAATGTTATGTCATATTTATAATTAAAATGTGAACATTTTCCCTGAGACACAGTATACTGACTTGCCAGCTATGTTCTACCTTTATTTCACACCTTTGCAGTATAAATACAGATCTAACACGTGAGTAGAAATTGGCTTGGTCATTAGTTGAGAAACATTTGAGAGCATTAAGAATATATGTTTGGGCATTTTTTAGGGTAACAGAAGCATAAAAGTACCAAAAATTGAGATATTTGAGACACTTTGTAATGAACCTTTTGCTCAAAACCCAAATCTCAGAATACAACAAAGCCAAATGGTACCACCTGCTCACTGGCATTTTAAGAAGCCTTAAATTTTGAATGCACACACATCCACCAGCCTATTCTGTCACTAGGCCAGGGAAGGCAGAAGGAAAGCTGGCAATTGGGTCAACAACTCCTCCAATTCAGAGCTTATCCCCAGGAGATTCTCTCTAAACACCAGCTCTGAAACTGCTAAGAGGAAAGAAAACAGCACAAAAGAAGGGCCAAAGGCTCCAGTGCTGTACAAATCCTCTTGGCTTTACATCTGATGCAGCTGCAGTAAACAGAAGGAGGTGCTGATTAATATCAGCACTCATAGCAACACTGCCACCACCCTGTACTTCTACTTCTACCCTGTACTTCTCTCTCTCTCTCTCCATGTCTTCCAACTGCAATGAAGAAAGACCAAACCGGGGATGTAGCCCCTGGGTAGGATAAACGGTGGAGACACTTGTTGCTTTTTTGTGTTTGCCATTTACCAGTCTCATAAGATATAACAAGAGAAGCACATAATTAGTCATATCAGCAAGGGAAGTGAGCTGCTTCCAGAAAAGCCAACAGAAAGGAAGAAAAGTCAGGTCCCATTTCTCAGCCTTTTGTCTCATATTCCATGTAACATCTGAAAAATTCAGGGAATATGTAACACTCCAATTATCAACTCTACCTCTTAGAATGAAAGGACTACATCACCCATTATTTGGCAGGAGCCATTAGAAACAAGGAAAAAAGATGTGCCTTTTGCAAAAAAAGGAATTCAAGGCCACTGACCCAGAAAGGCTCCCAGCCACCTGAACAAGGAGGTTTCTGCCAGAAAGCTCTGTTGCCTTTGAATGAACAATTTCTTTTTCCACAGGAACTTACATAGGAACATGAGGAAGATAGAGCTACATAGGCCTATTCTAGTCATGTAACCTTCAGGGGAACAGCTCCAGGGCCTCAGCCAAACAAGGAGAGTTTTTCCAAACCAAAGTCAGCCACTCCATCCTTGTTAAAAGGACTTGACAGAAGCGGAGGTGAGGAAGGTCTTCACTTCAAGGCCATTGCACCAGAGGCCTATGAAGAGAGAAAGATCAGATGAAGGAACGTGGACTTTTGCACAAATCTAAAACTTTCTTGTATTCTGTGAGGGAAAAAATGAGTAGGAAGGAAGAAAAGAAACCAAAAAAGTCTTTGCTATGCTCCTGTTCCAGTGTTTGACATTGCTGTCGTATGAAGCAAAACCGAGCAAAGCGTGTGCAGAGTGGTGGTGAATAAATCTAAGCTGCTGCTCCCAGAGCCAAAGAATCCATAGACATAGAATCATAGAATATCTGAGTTGGAAGGGACCCAGAGGGATCATCCAAGTCCAGGCCCTGGCCCAGGTCTCACAGCTGAAAGGCAGCCAGATGCAGGATCTAAGGTTGGACACACAACCAGTCCCTCCCAAGATCAGTGGTCCCCTGGCAGGATACCATTGGCAGAACCTTCTTAAAACAGGTCAGACCACAAAACTGATTCACATTGTGACAATAAAATGCAGCTTATCTATTCTGTGACTGTGAGGGATAACACAAGTGGCATTTCACCTTGACTGCTGTGATAACAGTAACATAATAGAAATTTATTCTGAATACAATCTTTTCTGCAGGAATACAAAGATATGTTAATTACACAGTGGTACTGCTTTGGGATTCTAGCTATCCTAAATGATATTTTTAGGTCTAATTCATGTCCTGTTCATGCAAAATGAGGAGACAGTCTTTTGAAGGCACTGTAATTACATCTGGTCAGACTGCTACAAGAAGAAAATCAAGCCATTATGAATACTTGCTGGAGTCCAGGTAGATGCTCAGGAAGCACAGACCAGAGCAGATTCACTGCCTGCTGTATTTACACAACAGCAGCAGAGATCATATTGTTAAATTCAAGTAAAGCTGATTCAGAGTAATTTAGTTTGGAGGTTATATGCTATGCTGGTGCCATTGTTGAGTAGATAAAACTGTAATTGTTATATTTATTTTTCTCATATCAAATCTTTCGGGTAAGATTGGAAGCACAGAATAAAAATGAATTTTTCATTATGAATACCATGTATGACATTTCTGAACTACTTTTAGGCTAAAAAACTTACGGTATACGTATGCTAGGAAAAAGAATTACAACAATTGTACTGTGGCATAAGAAAAAATAAAGGGGGTCAGAGATGCTACTGAAAAGTATTAAAGATTCCTTCCAAGCACAAATCTATGAAGCTACAGAGCTTTCATGTTTTTGAGACTCTAGGTTTGATTCTTGTCTTCCCAAAAATGACTTTACGTGACAGGAATTAGGTAACGGAGTTACTCCTGTCTCACATGAAAGGCAAGTCAGAGTTTGGACACTTGAGTGAATGCTACGAGATCCTCTGATCCTCTTAAAGAGCTCTGCTGAAGTGCCAGAACAAATCATTCCCATTTCCATGCTGTCTCTGAGTGCAAGTATTGCTTCTGACTGCACGGGTCCCTGTGTAACTCAGCCCAAAAGGGACACTTCGCAGGCTCCTACAAGTCTTCCATCCTAGGGAACTGCTTTTAAAGCAATCCCAAATCAATACCAAAAAAGGAGTGCTATTTCTATATGTCTCCATAAAGAAAGAAAAGATCCTTGTGCTTTTGTTCCCTTCAACTACTTCTCAGAATGAGCTTGATCAGGCAACAGGGATTAAAAATGTGCAACATCAAGAGAGATGCTTTTTAGGCAAAGACAAAAAATGAACAACAAAAAATAAGCTGTCACATTCAACACGGAGGTTTGTTTAAAACCTTAGACTTTTCTTTTGTCAGTTCAGTTAGTAAAGCCATAAGGCACAAATATCATCACTAAAAATAGTGTTTAATACAGGAGAGGGAGAAGTAGGGCTGTCTGAGCCTCTAAAGGATCCTTCCTGCTCAAATTCCTATTTGTTTGCAACACCATTGCTACAGTGGCTGCTCCAGTCAGACAGGGAAGGGGGCAAGCTTCAAATGAAAAGGATTCTGTAGGCCAAGCTTTCTGCGTGGAACAGAGCTCTCCATGGATATTCTGATAAAGGAAGCCTTCAGATCTAAAAATATCCACAGAAGACACAAACAAACTCAAAAGAGGACAAAACTGATTAGCAGTTTTTGCATTCAATTTTAAATTATATGCTTTAAACTGGAAGTGACGTTTTGTCAGGAAGCCAGCTTTGCAATTCCTTTTATTTCATTTTTGTGACAAAACCCAGCAGCACGTCTTTTGCAGTTCTTCCTTATTTATTAAACCCATGAATAAAAGATTTTTCTGGTGACTAACTCACCCTGACTTTTTGGCCACAAATCTTGCCCTTTTTATTCCTTGAGGGAATGGATTTCCTTCCAAATTTAAATGGCAGGCTTCACAAGTGGTACCATTCTTCCTTGAGGAGCTGATTTACCTGCTTCAAGAAAAAACCCCAGTGCTTCAATTAAGGAATTTAAATTATTCATACAGAGAAAAAATCCCACGTCTTTGTCAAATGCTGTCAGCCATTTCCTTAGATGATGCAAATAGGCACAATAAAAGCATACCATTCTTTAAACCAGTGAGCACTGAAGATGGGAAGAATCACCAATCACAGCAAACTTGGAGCAAGCCCAATAAGAGTACTTACAGGACTTGGATAAAAAGGCACTCGCTTAGCTTAAAAAAATAGAAATCCACTTTGATACACCCTAAGACAGGAAGAGCCATCTCTCTAAAGATCTCAGCACTCCAAACTACTTTAATTACACCAAACTTTGTTTTTCATTTTAACAACACAACTATGCCAAATACCCCCTGGTAAAATGAAGAAATCATGTCTCCAGTGAAGTCAATGACAAGCCACACATTCATTTCAATAGATGCAAATCTCAGCCCTGGTTTATTATTCTAAAATAGATTATCAACTTTTCCCATACTCCATGACAATACAGAGTTCAATTCAAACACCTGTAGCCAAGGACAGCCAGTGTCCTTCAGATCAGTGCATAACCCAATAATAGACAATCATGGAATAACCTGACAATGGGAAATTTCTTTTAAATCCAGCACTTTCATCAGCATTAAATAAGCTCTAGAATGAGTTATTACCTGTTCTCAAAAGTCACAGGAACGGGTGCCAGAAAACTCAAGCATAAAATGTTGTTCTGTGCAATAAAAGTGAAGTAAGGAAGGCATTTATCACCTTCATTCCCAACTGAAAGTCAATGGACTCACAGAATCTCGTTTAAAAACATATTCCCTCCATGCTGGGCGGGAGAAAAGCCACAGAGCTCCTGCCTGAGTGAAGGAAGAGAACAGTCACACTTGTATCCCACGGCTGCTATCACATCTCTGTTCAACTCACCATCAGGAGGAACTGCTGACAGAGAACCTGCAGAAGCTGCTTCATAATTGCTCCAAGCAGCATCTCAGCTCAGCCTTCTCCTACTCTCCTTTCCCAAGAGTGGGTTAGCTTTGCACCAGGTACACATGGACAGAGCAGGGAAAGAGACCAGAGGACAAGGAGGGAGGGCTCTAGGACTAACTTTTCATCAAACTATTATGTCTCTTTTATACATTGATGTTTTACATCTGCAGAAAATTGAACAATGAAAACAAGGTAAAAATGTAGTCCATAAAGTAACCCTTGCTGTGAAATAAATGGTACAGCCATTTAAGATAGAAGTCAAAGTCTAAAAGGAGGAAAACACACTGTAACAACGGCCATTGGGAAGGCTGAAATGGAAATGTGTCACTTTGTCACATCCATCCTTATTAGACATGAGGGTGAGCTCATAGCTTACAACTATGTCTGTATGCTCAGAAAATGAGAGTTTTGTACCTTATTTCTTTCATATTACTGAGTCAGAGGGAGCATTGAATCAATTTTAAACACGATTCAGTGCAGTAACAGTACCAGAGGGATGCTCTGTGTGTGTGCTGCAGAAACCAAAGCCAAAAAAAGATCTTTTAGCCTTGACATATTTCATTTACATTTGGCATCACGAAATAATGAATGGATGTGTTAACAGCAACAGAAATGAGAGATGCCATTCTTATAACCTCTGTTGGTGCATGGCGGAAGGCTTAGATGAGATCCTGGTGAATGCAGCACTTGTTTTTAGACAATAGTAACACCAGATCCAGCTTTTCTTCAAAAGCACCCAAAGATCATCAGAATACCACACGACTTCCACACAGTTTCTTCACGAATGTACCTCTATCACACTCAAGAATCTCCCAAAACAGCACAGATAACTACAAGAACATGATACACAAAGCAATGTGGCGGAAAAAACCCTCAAGTTACATTATTTCAAGCTTCTTTTCATGGAATTATTTATGTTGGAAAATTCCCTTAAGATCATCAAGTCTAACTATTAATCTACCACTAAACCACAACTCCTCCAGATGCCACATCCACACATCTTTTAAATCCCTCCAGGGATGGTGGCTCCATCACTTTCCTGGGCAGCCTGTTCCAGGGCTTGACCATCCTTGTGGTAAAGAAATTTTTCCTGATATCTCATCTAAATCTTCCCTGGTGCAAATTTTGTGACTTCATCTTTCTTTATATTTAAAGCCAGAATCTTGTGGTTCCATGCATACAGAAAGGAGCAAGAGATAGCTGAATTCTCACAAGTAGTGAAATCGAGGATTTGATGATTAACACTGATTGGAGGCTTCCTTATTTCATTAATTTAGTGACATCTGTGACTCTTGACAGAAGGTTGCTACAAGCCCTTTTGCAGGAAGATTTGGTCACTTTTGACTACAGGTGTACTTTGGCACTGCTACAAAATGCAGATCTCATCTTGCTACACCAGCAGTGTGTTGGTATTTTAACTCCAGGTACCCGAGTGAAAGATAGGGCACTCCATTTGTCCTATCCTGATTTTACACATGCTTCTACAGGAACCTTTGTAACTAGGACAAAGGCCAAAATAAAGTGAAATAAATATTCATTGAGAGCACAACTAATAGGGCTTCATAGGGATTAAGTCAGGAAATTGGAAAGCAGAGCATGAGAGAATGTATTATTAAATTATGCATTTCTCTCATCTTATGAATAATATAGAACTGAAATTGATAAATAAAAACTCTAGGTGCCACCAACATTATGTGAGAAAAAAAATAAAGTCATTGTAAATATTGCACAATCGTTTCAGTTAATTATGGTAAAGTCATCTTCACCTCAATGCTTCAATTTTAATTTACCTATTGTGTAGATGAAAAAAATATCATGATTAAATTACACCCCATAAATGCTCCCAGAAGCTGATGTATCAGCATAATTTAAAGGATCAGAATTGGAAATTAAAGTTTTGGTTTCTATTATCAGAGCTGTGGTTGTTTTGGATGAATAAATGTCAGAGATTTCAACAGCACACATTAGTTACCACGGATATTCTTACTGGGCCCAACCATAAAGTTGCTCCCTGTAACAAGGATTAAACTCTGGCCCCACTGAGGTCAATGGCACAAGAGGGTTTTTTCTCATGCTTTTAAAGACACAGTCCAGCTGGAGGTGAAAGTACGAAGCACCGCATCAATTAATTTTATATCAAGGGAAATTTTTCCTGCACAGATTCTTAACCAATGGAGTAACAAAATATTGAAAAATTAAGTCCTCTAATGAAATGTGAATTCAAAAAAGCTTCTAAGAATATCTGTATCATCTGTAATTAAAAATTATTGAATATTTGTGGTCCTTATTCATCTGCTATCATCCTACAGCACTCACCCTGCAGATGTATGGTCAGGTGACTTCCAAGTGTAAATGATGGCCCATAGGGCACATTTCAAACAGAGGGTAAGTGTGAAAGAGATGAGTAAGTGCTAATGGGGTTTTCAGAACCATTTTCAAACAGGAGCTACATCCAACAAGATTCCAAAAAACTCACTTAGCACCTATCTGGAGTGTTAGCTTCTTGAATTTCTAAAAAGACCCATATGAACAAATTTTATATGATATCTGTGATGCACTTAGCACATGTATAAATTCCAGTGGAACCTACAAGAATCAGCTTATGTATTACTAAGTAATTATGAAATATCAGTGCACTGTGAGCCCAGGGCCAATCTGGAAAGGTATCACATGAAAAATGCTTGTGTATTTCTTTGCTCAGCCATAGTATTTTAGGCAGAATCTGCAGAAGACAGGGAACAGCAGTGATTAAATAATCACCACCCTGCTATGACCAATTGACTTTAGGGGTTTCATTTTCACCTTTAGGATATTAAAACATAAGCTTTTGTGGATTTACCAGCGATTCCATAATTCAGCTCAAAGTAGCTGTTTCATAACCACAGACTGTGATTCGAAGCAATGACAAAGTCATCAGCTGTGTGATTTCTGGCACATACTACCTCTCTGAAAAGTCCTCTGTGTGGCCCATGCCTCTTTCTAAGCATTTATTTTGCTTCTACTGACAAAGGAAGTATAAAATAATATTTTAAGAGAAGATTAACAGTTTCTAGTTTAAACTGTTTGCCTTTAAAACTTAAAGATCAAAAACCCTGTTCGAATATTAGCAAACTTCTGATTAACAAAAAAATTTTAGCCCCTAGCAGAGCCCAAGGGAGTATCAGCTTCATGTGAGAGCCCAGAGTTCAACAGAAACTCTTCCTGTCTCTCAATCCTCCTCTTATATGTATCTTACTAGCAACATTCTAAAGCTTTGCCTACAGCCAATCTCTGTCACCTTTTTAGAAACTGAAGCCTCCACTTCAGAAACACTGCACTTGTCTGGATAGGGACTAAAGTGATGTAATGAAAAAGGGGTCAAGATAAGATTATAAAGAAAAGCATGTAGTAAACTAAATCTCAAGTCTTTTCACATCTCTTTTACACTGCTCTGGCAGTCTGTAGCAGCTCCTGCCCTCTTTAAAGTTACTTCGTGCTATTAGGCTGTAGAAAAGGCTCTGGGGAGAAAAGGAATCTGCATGAGGCATCATGAATTGAGGTGTACCGTTTTCCTAGTTACTCCAAATAAGCCTAATGATAATTGTATTCTTCATTACAGCACTTCAGCAGGAAATAAAGTAATAACTGCAGCACAGCTAGGGGTAATACACTTGTAACTCCCACTTCTAAAAAAAAAAAAAAAAGGGCAAACAAACATTGATTTATCTATAGAGGAACAGGAGCTTCAGTTCTGCAAACATTTTCAAAAGCCAACTACCTGTCTTTTGACACAGCATGGCCAGTGGCTGCAGAAAGCCAGCTTTGGGTAGTGAACAAGAACAGAAAGTCAAAACCCTCACAAACCACAAGGAGCTTCATAGACCTTTGTGATATAAGCATTTCCAATATCCAGACAGAGAAGGGAAGAAAATTAAAATGCAAAAAATAGCAAAGATATACATTCTAGGGCCAAGATAACACTGGAAGGCTCAGGAAAGCCCTAGGATACACCAGAGGCAGTAAGAACACATGAGGATTTGGCCTGTGCACTGCAGGACTTAAACAGCACAAGTCCCTGTATGGGATCTCTACACCCATCTGAGCCATCTCCTCCATGACAGGGGTGTGCGTTCTGCAAAACTTACTGTACCACCTTGGCCAGGGTGACTCTGCAACACTCATTTCAGAGGCAGCATATAGACACTCATATATGTGTTTTGTTCACAAGAGCATCTGCAACAGTCTTTGGGGGCGTTCCACAGAAAAACTACAGATCTCTCCTTTCTCAAACCTACAAAACAGAGAAAAACACCACTGAAGGGTCTTGCGAGTTTTCTTGGGCACTTGGAGGAATAAAAAAATGTATATTGCCTCTTGTTGCACAAACACCAGTCAGTTTTTGACAGCGTCAGTGCAGCTTCCAGCTCTCTAAGGAAGAAGCTTCATCATCTGCAGCGCGAGAAGGACGTCAGGATTCTGCTCATAACTAATGGCTTCATGCTGTAATGCTTCAGGACTACACCTTGAGTCAAATAACTTCTGAAAATTAATTGAAGAGTTACCCAAGCAAGAAGATGGTGAAAAGTTCCAGGACTGCATCCTGCACTTCTAGATGCACGTCAATATCTGCCTCAATGTCTCCCTTCAGCTTGCAGCCTCTGGTGTTGTAAGATGTGCACATGGGGGAGGGATGGGAACACAAAAAAAAAAAAAAGAGAAGGGAGGAGGGAAAAAGAAAAGAGAATCACCTGAAAAGAGAGATAAGTAACTGGGGAAATTACACAGCTGGCTTGTGCAGTAAAAGGCCCAGTGTATAAAATCGATTGAAGCTTTCAGTACAAGAGAACAAAGGTCCCATTTCAGCTGCTGATCAGTTTAGGTTCATGGCCACAATAAAAAAGACTACATTGCATGGCTGAAACTCCTGATTATTAAGAAGAGTTTCTACTTAGGAGTCTTTGTTTCGTTAAGATAGAGCCAATACACTTAGTGATTTCTCACCTGATGAGCACTATTCAGACAAAATTCACAGAGACCGTAATAGCTTTCACACATCGGCAGATTTTTATGTCAACAATCCCTCCTGGTCACAAAATCTAATACATCGAGGAAAACGTTTTGAAAGTATGTGGCCTTGAAAACAAGGCAAACAGGAGAAAATTCCCAACTTAAAAAAAAAAAAAAAAAAAAAGAAAAAGAAAGTTTAGGGAAAGATCAGTAGTGACAGGCACCCACACTTTATAATTAAGTAGAAAGAAGAGCAAGTGCTGATATTGTCAGCAGAACCACAGCTTATCCATAACTGTCCTGCTCACTGAAAAGCCAATAGTTGTCCATCTCTGATCCCTGGATCCCATCTACACCTGACACTGAAGCATGGCATTCCCAAAGACTGCTTATGTCAGGATAGCTGCCTCTCATTTATCTTCTATGCCATCATGAACTTGTTCGTGCAGATCTCAGACCAAAATTGGCAGAGAAACGAAATCAGAACTGAAAGAGCCAGAGGAATAAATTCTTCCCCTTTCTTTTGGACAAAAGCAGGCAGTGAGTAACTGCTGAATTTAGTTAATAAAACAACACTTGTATGCAGCCTTCTCCTGAATTCAAACAACAAGGAAAATTTCAGTCTCTCTCAAGCAAAAACACAAAATGTGCAAATGCAAAATCTGTGTAGTCAGAATCTATGCTAAAATGTATCTAAATGGGCAGTACAGTGTTTTCCTTAAACTCCATATGGCCAGCCTATTGTATCAGATCCTCAGCTGATTTAAACTACAGCATTGGTGACATGGAGATTAGGAGCAGCAGCAATACACATCTTCCCACATGCTCCTTCCCCAACACATATGGTCTGCTCATTTACATGGAGGAAACAGAAAAAAAGGCTGCAGGCTTGTGGTTTTGCCAACAGTTAATTACTGAAATGAGAATTTCTGCTCTCTGAGGTGCAGGAATCACAGTTGCTCTTGATGCTGGGACCAAGACAGACATTTTTCCCTACAGCTATGCAAGAAACAAAGGTAAGACCTCCTGTACATGACTTCCTCAGGCAGTAAATGAACACCATCATTATACTGCTGCCAAGGTTGCCAATGTGTCAGCTAAAAAGCTGTCCATCACCCCTACACAAATCTTTAATAGTTCTGTGATCACTGCATACATGCCTGCCTCAGTTTCTTCCTTTTGCTGTTGGGAGGGGTGATAGTGGACTAAATGCTTTGCTTGAGATAAGAGCTTAGTGCCCATGTGATGTACGATAGACCAACTGGGACATAGAGTGCTTCTTCATGGCTAGGAAAGACCTTATGGTCTGCCATTATCAGTCAACCCATATTCCTTCCCCTTCTCTCCTGGAACAAAGGACACATGCAAAACATGTGCTGTTTTTGAAGATGAAAACAAGAGGATGGATTTCAGCAGCAAAAATGCTGCATTGTGGTCTCTTCTCTGAGGGCATTTGCAAGGAGGCCTGAACACCCTGACCAAAGAGACACATCGAGTTTATCATCAGACGGCCAATATGTGCTGGCCTGCTTGCAGAGGGAAATTACTCATCTAGCTGTAGGTTCCCTGCTGTGAACCTTGGTTCTCCTTAAGGGTAAGGGAAACTCATTCAGAGTTGATTTAGTTCTTTTTGGTGGAGCCTTGAGAGCAGACTGGTGGTACTGCTTAACACCCAGCAGCAGTGTCAAAAGGAACCAGGGCTAACATGAAAAGATTGTAACTCACCTTTCAGCAAAAGCCACATCAGGCCAGATCTGTGGGGTATTATTTAAAGGGACTTTAAAGTTAGAAGTCTGATCCAGAACTTGCAGAAAAAAAATTAACATCTCTCATCTTTGCACTCAGACTACATCTAAACATTGCAAATTCTTCCTGTGCAGCATCTCTTGAAATACCAACTTGCAAGATCCCATAGTCAAAATCCTCAAGTAAGTTCCTGTTCAACGTTCAGCTGTGTACTGGACACATCCTCTTCCTTGTAAGATACATGCAAAGAGTTTTTCTCACCTCTCATTGACTCATACCACCCTGTTTTTCTACTTGTTCCCACTACTCTAGCACAAACACATGCTACTTGTTTTCACTGTCAGGGCCTTAGCAACGCAATCCTTCCCCTTGCCCTCAGCTCTCACACAAACATCCCAGGTTGCAACCAGCTCTTCAAATCCATCAGCAGCGTTGGGGCACAGCAGGGCCAGGAAGTGAACACCCTGCTCAGACAGAGCGAAGCTGGGACACTTCCACAGCCATCAGCTACTTCTAATGCCTCAAGAGGTCATTTGCACCTTTTGAATCTGGGTGATGATTTGCAAACGGAGTGAGAAGGTATCAGGTCTGCCTGTGCCCTAACAACTCTCCAGTCATACTCCACTGTGGCTGTTTCTGCCCAAGGTGGGGTTCTTGCCATGCAGGACCTCTTGTTAAATCTCTTTTGCTCTGCTTATAGCATTTCCTTGAGCTTTTCATCCAATACAGTCATAAATTTGTCTGATATTCTTCCTCAGGTAACATGTTGATTGACATGGCATTATCCCAGACCTGACCTTGCTTCTTTTGAGTCTGTGGCAATGGACTATAGAGAAAATTCAGCCTTAACTTCACTGTAGCACATAGACCATTTACAAATAAGCAACTGTTAAATAACAACCCAAGAGAGGCAAATACATTCAGCAATTCTCTCTTTTACTGCTGGGAAAAAGGAGACAAGAGGGATAGCAAGGCACTTCCCAGTCACAAAAACTAATATTTAAAATAACATTCAGAAGTCAGGGTGTAAATTTCTGGGAAAAGCCACTGACACCAGAAAGGCTGAAATGTTATTCGGGGCAGCAAAGCAGAGTTAGACTCCATAAGGAGCTGCATCGATCAGATGATGCAAAACCCAGCAAATGATGCCAGAGCACAAGGACTGTGGGCATCACCCTCTCCCTCCCCAGACTGCATCCCCATCTGCTCTGAGTTGGTCACGAGCAACAGCTCCTTCTGAGCACAGAACTATCTGAAACAAATTCTCACAGATCACAATTTTATTTCCAGCATCTACTTTTTCCTTTTGCAAATTCAGGTGCCAGGTAGAGAAGCTGGAGTCACATGTTGGTGAGTGAGCTTGGGGCACATTACCAACTCTGAAATACTCAAAGATGAGTAGGCTGTGTGCAATTATCCATGGAAGTGTACAAGAAAACCAGTGATTTTTAATATAATCGCTTGTAAGGACAAAATTAACTAAAAAACCCCTAAGGCATGTAAAACTGTCAAATCACAGTCTTTGTTAATATTTGCCATAACAAGATATATATATATATATATATAAATGGTTTTATGGTATAAATGGCTTTTTGCCTAAAATTTGGAAGTCTGACACTCCTAAACAGGAAGCTGATCTCAACCTGAGTCAAAAGAGTTTTTGCTGAGCAACAGTCACATCTGGCAAAGGACAAAATAAATGGGAAAAAAAGGGTTTCTTTTCACAAATTCATCATGACCTGAGAAAACTCTGACTTTCAAATTCATCCAAAAATATCAACTTCTGTAACATTCCTCTATGGAAGTATCAAACTTTTGCTTTCAACTCAATGAAGCTTTTGAAAAGACCTTTACCATTTCCCATTCAAAAAGTGGAATAATTTCAATTCTATTCTTCCCTTAATACCAAGGATAAAGTTTGAAACACTCCTCATCAATAAAAATAAAAAATAAATGCCATATAGTCCTTTTACCTAATATAGCCCATGCAGTCTGATCCCCATGTTGTATTTGCCAACATCTCTATGGCAGTTTAGTATGAGCAGTAATCACAGCCAAGGCCTGAAAGCTGGTTTTCTGTTTCAATGCAGAAAATGTAGATGGCTAAAAACAAAGAACAACTTCTACACTTTCTGAGGATATGCTGTTCATGTTCCGATATTTCGATTTTATAGTTTTAATAGGTGTTTCTAGAGCTGTAACAGGTGTTAAAATAACTGCATAGCTTTCTAGCACCTAGACCCTTACACCAGCCACAACACTGTCATTTAACATTCATTCAACTTACTGCAAGTAACAAGAGAAGGTTTATATACTTTTTTCTTTTTTTTCTTTTTTTAATTAGGAAAACCAGAACTACTTAATAACTTGTATCAAGTTCCTGGTGTGGAAACTGCTGCAGTAAAACCTAATGGTGGGAAAAGAATTCTGTGAGACTCAACAAGACAGAATGATTTTGTTTGAAGGATCTGGATAAATTCATCTTTATATTTCACAGCAAGATAATGAATGAGGAACAAAGCACATTTGTCTGTCTCCCAGCATAGCAAATGTCTCAGTGAGCAGTTGGATTACTGACAGCACTAGAAAATTACAAATTTCAAAATGAAATGTGTCTCACCAACAGAGTAGATACCACAGCAGTGAACACATTACCTCAACTGTATCAAAATCATAGATTCCACTGATATCCTGTTCATTCTCAGCCATGAACTGCACACACACCAAAGTTTCTGACAACCAAATACCAATCCCTTCTCTTGCCTCACTGTTCAACTGTTCCATCTAGGATTTTAAGGGCACTCGTATTGATTTCCTGAGTCTAAAAGGGAACGTGTCATGGTGTTTCACAGGAGGATCAGGAATCTCTGGTTGACACCAAGGAGAGAGCTCACAGTTGTGACAGTGAAAGGAAGACAAACATTTCAGTGGCATCATGTTCTTGGTGCTGTTATTGCAGAAAAATCCAGTAACAGAAAAAGGCAAAGTTTCTTTGGACCTAGCAGTTATGCCTGAAAGTGGTACAAATGCCTAATTAACTGTATTTCAAATGTAGAGAGTCTAGGGGTTTGAAAAGTCAAGTCAAATCTCACAGGACCCAAAAGAAAGACCTGTGATGGTCACTGAATAACCTTCCTGTTTTCCACCAAGTCAACAGGCAGCTGCACTAGTGCTGCTCAGGCCTCTTCCACGGTTTGTCTCTCCAGAGCAAAAGTAGATTTTACCCCTCTTTGCAGGGCAGTCACTGCAGTGTTCCCTGTGAACATGGTTCTTCACCACCCCAACAGCAGTGGGGGCACTCCTTTGTTTGAGGGCAGATGGGGCAGAGATGGGTATTGGTGTCCTTAGAAGACTGAGAGCAGCACTGCTTTGTCAGCTGCTTTTTGCCTTCACATCACATGGGATGCTGTAGGTAGACAGCTGGAGTTTCTGTACACGTGCCACATGCAAAAGCAGCTGCATTAACCTTCCCTTTTCATCACTCGCTTGAGTTCATGACACAGACAAATTCACAGACAAAACAGAGGAATCTGCACGTTCCCTTTTGTTTAGAAGCTATGTCTTCTCTTGAGGCACACTACACACAGAATGTCTGAGGAATAACCCACAGTGAAGAGTGAGTGTAGAACTGCTGTCCCTGGAACAGCTTCACAGCACCACCAACACACCTGGCAGGGCTAAAGGAGCACAGTAGTTCAGATGAAGGAAAAAGGTAAGTAAAGGTGTGGCAGATTTTCTACTTGGAGAACTTTGATTTTAGCCTGTGGTGGTTTGAACCACTATTTTTCACTAAGGGTGTGCCCAACAATGATGAAAAGACTGAACAGAATTTTAACAGCAGGTAACAGTTTATTCATCTGGGGATCAACTAGGGGGAAGAAACAACTTATGGGAACCCCAGACTTTACACAAAAATACACTCGACAAAGTCAAGCAGAAAACAAAACCAAAAAAAACAGACTGCTTCTCAAAGGCCAGGTGGCTGACCAAGAAAAGCAGTGAAAGAAAAAGGGAGCCACCTCTCTGTCTCTCTGATGGTATCACTCCCGGCCCTGGAAGTCTCTGCAAAATACAAAAGAAGCAAAAAGCACCCCCACCCCAGGGAGACTTGCAACTATGCTGGCTTGGCTCTGGTGCTGATGAAGGTGGGTGGAGTCAAGCCACGGGGTCTGGAAGCTGGGAGGAGAGGGGCCGTGCTGCTCCCCAGCTCGAAGGAAGCTGAAGAGAGGGAGGACTTCCGTGTTCAGCCTTTTTAATCCCTCCAAGTCTCGCGCAAGTCTTGCTGTCTTTTTCCCATCTAAGCCATCTTCTGATTGGCCAGTGGAGCCAGGCTCCACCTCTCTTCCAGGGTCTTCACTCCAGGCAAAATGGCAGTTCCTGCCGAAAGCTGCGTGTTTGGAGCTTGGAGGTGCCATGTTTACTGGCTGCGGGCCACCTCGTGGCACCTTCGGAGCGGCCATCGCCCCTCCATGCAGCCCCTGCCAGCACAGCGCCAGCACAGGGAGCATTTGCCGCTCGCAGGGACCCCCCCCAAGAGGGATCCCCAGAGCAGCAGCGTCATTCCCAGCCATCCAAAGCAGCCACCACATGGCCACCCTTTCCAGCCACCTTGGGCGGGGCTGCGGGACCCTTGCCAGGCAGTCCTGCCAGCAGCCTGCCACAGCTACGACCCACATGGACCCTGCCGGGGCACCGCCGGCAAGGAAAGGCTGGCGGGAAGGCTGTGCCATGGCACAAAACTCCCACCAGCTGTCCCCGCCGCTGCCAGGACACACCGCAAGTAACGGGGACCAGGACCGCCCGGGAACCAGACAGAGTTGCAGTCCCTTATGGCAGCGCGGGGCCGACAGTGCCTGCCGCAGCCCAGCCGCGCCAGGGCAAGAGCTGCTCCAGTCCCAGCCCAGCCGTGGGAAACCGCAGGGGAGGGGGGGACAGCCAGGAGCAGCCCGCGCTGAGAGCAGCCCTTGCCCTGGAGACTGACTGAGGACCTGGGCAAACCTCCCTGAGCTTTTTTCCCTTCTGTATCACCATCACCACAAGGCAGCTACCAATTACGGTCAGCTTTTTGCTGCTGTTAAAAGGTGCAACATAACAGTATTTAGGCATTTACAAATACCTAAAATACCTAAAGTAAAAGGCTTTATTTCCATGACTCCAGCCAGTTCCAGCAGACACTTGTTCAAGCTCTCGGCAATTGCTGTATGTGGCAATAAAAAGCCACAAGGAGAATAAATCAAATCTAAAAGGGCTACTGACTGCCACAAAAGAGTATGTGCAAAAATCAAAGTATTAGAAAGCTGTACAACAAACCAAAACTGCTCATGATTTTATATGATTATTAATGAGACTTGATATCAACATTGTGATCCAAGAAGAGACTATCCTTTGTTTCAAGGCTTCTGCATTTTCACTTACAACTAGTCACAAATGACTGCATACATACCCACTGTATACAAGGCAATCTGCTGCAGAAAATCATGATTGAAGTACTATGGATGTTTTAGTATTGCCAAAACCTGTGTTCTCTCCCACTAATATACTTAAAGATCAGAACAAAGGTAACATTTACAGAAATAATAGAGAGATTGGTTTGTTGGCTGTTTTTCAGTATGTTACAGATTGAAACAACAGAAATAATCTTCAACCAAAATATAAACAGAAATTGCAATGAAGAATTAATTCAGGAAGAAAGAAAAACAACAAACCTACACCTATCCTCCATCTAATCTACCTATCTGCCTTTGCAACATGCTTGCTTGTATTATTCAGGAAACCATTCTGAATGAGTTTATTGATTTATTTTGGTCTTCAAAGAGAATTGCAGTTTTTAAAAAATAAATGGAAAAAGAGGCTTCTCTGTAATTTCTCAAACACAAACAAATCTGCCCATGCACAAGAGAAACATGCAGGGCATAAGAGTTCAGCATTTTTGGATGAAAAAGAGACCTTTTAGCATTACAGATACTTGTGTCTTCCACACTACAGACACACTACACACTATAGACATTGCGCTTTTTTCTGGCTATCATTAGGTTATTAAAGATGCCACTTGCAGTCAGTGTAAAGGAATGTCTCAAAAAGGAAGTTTGTGCAAATGTTGCCAAATACTGGTGTCCAGTTACTACCTAGACAGCAAACACAGAAGCAAATGGTGTTTGTCTGCCTCCCACAGTTAAAACTTATGTCATAGTTACAGGGGCCAGGACCAGTTTATATACATATGTAACCAAAACTGTGTATTGTACACACTCTGCATAATTTCTGATGGGCTGTTAATAATGAATCCTTTGTAGCAGCTGCCCAGGGCACACCTGACACCTCAGACTACAAAAGATAAGAGACAAACGTTTGAGGCAGGGGAGTGTCTCTTTTGACACCAATGACTCACTGTGATAACTCCCCTCTGGGGAGGCATTAACACCTTCACCCCCAGCTGGAGGGTCCCCTCTGCTAAAGGACCCACTGCACTGGCACAACAGGCATTTGCAAAGAGTCCAAAAATATCCCATGACTCACAGAGTTAAACCATCCACTGTAAAACTCCCTGCCCTGGGGGAGGCACTGGGCACTCCCACCTGAACCTGGGGATACATAATCTTCAGGTTTGGGGACTTGGGGTACCACTCATGGCATCCAGAGGAGGAACAGAACTTGAGCAGGACTGTGACCATCACACCTTGGACAGAACTGTGACCATCATCCCGACTAACAGGTTTTCTTTCCCTTCTGCTTTGCTCCCAGGGGACCCCATGGTGCTTAGCACAGGAGCCAACACACACCGTGGTGTTCTTGTCCCAGGGTGCTGGGTTATACTCTGTCCTCGTGGGTTAAAACCAGTTTTACTTTGTATCATTGTATGTATTTTAATCTCTCTAAATTTGGTTCATTTCTCCCACCAGTTCACTTTTAAACGAGCATAGTACAACATTTTGGAAGCAGTTATTAAATCTCAATAATTATCCCTGCTTTAAAAGCTTTAGTGATAAAAATTTCTATGATAGCACATCTGATTGAAACAGGAGTATTCCCCTCATGACATGTGGATGAAGGAGTGTAGCATGAATTGGCAATAGCTTAGATTTGAGTCCCCTCTGAGAGATGTCATTTCATTGATTTCAACTAAATTACTTCTGATTTGTGCTATTGTAACACAGAAAAAAAGAGAAAAAGGAAGAGCTTTCATCTTGATTTTGCACCAGAGAACTCAGAAGCATTTTTGCCATTGACTGCAGTGAGTGCCAGAATCAACTCAGCATCTAAAGAATACTGTTTTTAGAAGATCTAGTACATCTGTGGCAGCTCCTTCGGAGCAAAGACCCAAATGGCCATTTTCTGCTGACATTTTTTTCCTGTCCACGATTTAGTCTGAAAATATTAATAATGAACAGCGAGTCCTAAAAAAAGAAAAGTTGTCTTGGAAATATCTCTCCCACTGAGCACAAGTGGAGTGAAAGTGCTGATGTGGTTTCTTTACCAGGCACTAAGGCAGCAGTGTGGGACTTGATCCTGCAAATACCACATGCTAGTTTTGCTTTTATAACCCAGTAGGAGAGTAATTTCATGAGCAAAGGTGACACGACTAAGTACCAATAACAAATCCTGCAATCCATGTGGTGAAGAGGGAGAGGTAGAGACTTCAGGTAACAGTGCCAGAAACAGTCATTATGCTTGTCCCCAGATGTGAACCTGGCTGAAACCTCAGCTGACTCTTAATTTGGCTGCTTACTATGACACTGTTAAATCTTGCACTATTTAGCATGTTTGAATACCCATTTGTTTTCTAATAAATAGAGGAAAAAGCAGTATTTAAATAATCATAAAACAAACTGAATTACTCAGCCCAGTGTGTTTTCTGGATTCTTAATAATTTGCTACAGCTAATGGTTTTTGCTTTCACCTCGCACCATTAATTTTTGAAGTCATCATTAATCTCCAAGAAAACATTGAGCTTTGATTATTATTGCTTAATTACATGGAAAAATAGACAGACTTAATATTAATTTGCTTTATAAGAGGCCAACTAAGTTATCTTCAATTCTCAGCGCATTCTACAGCTGTCATTTTATGCCAGGTAATAATTAATGAAATTATTAATTGAAACAAAGCTTTTTACCAGTGAGATACAAAATCCTTATTTGAGCTCATAAACACTCATATTTTATTACCCAACTCCTATTGTATTTTGTTTGCCATATGTGAGCTCCCAAGGTAAAGTCATTGCAAGCTTTACCTTGACATTTCTATGTAAATTGCTGGAAGTTAGGCATGGAAATCTCATCAGACAGGTTCTGTCTTTCAGGGAAATGGGAGAATGTTCTTCTAAAGACTCAAAAGACAAATTTAACACCAAGGTCATGAGAGTAAAGGTGGAGTTAAATATCTGAAGTCAGAGAAGTCTGACTTCTCAGAGTAGCAGGAACACTTTTTATCTTTAGGCACTTATTTGGACATCTCAGCTACCCCCTTGGATTTTAGCTTTCCACAAGCCTCCAGGGTAAAGCTTGGTGAAAGTGTCCTATTTTTTTAAATCAAGAAAAAAATATTTTCCTGACTTGCCACAGCCAGTCACTGAACCACTAAGGGACAAACAATTTGTGAATGAAGAGAATAAAGAGGCCATTTTTGCATGTACTTGTTGGCCAAAACACAGTAAATCTTGTATCTGTGTCATGCCTGCATTAAGGTCTTCTTTTGCCCCTTCATCACTTTCAACAGAGAAGGAGTGAGGCTTGAGATACTCAAAATCTCTCTATATTTAAAGAGCTCTTCTGCCTAAACATGTGAAAGGCAAAAAGAAGGGGGAAACAGAACATTCTCAAACACATTCAAGTGGATTTCTTCTACAATATTAGTAGCAATGCTCCCATTGAAATAGGCATGGGCACTCATACAGTGAAGGCATTAAATCACAGTCCTCACAAGAATCAGAATTGGTTTTTACAGAATTCATATTTTCCCACCATTTGTGCTGTACATGTAATCTGAATGATAGAAAAGTGGACTGTAAATGACTTCTGCAGACTCAATCATTGATGCAATATCAAATAAGCTGGCATCACCAGACGCTCATCTGCCATGCTCCTAAAATCCTCTAAGGGCTCATATAACTCCACCATATATCTTTTACCCTTTCAAATCTACCATTGAAATGAGGGCATTTAGCTATTTCCTAGCTGAAACAAACTAAACAGCATCACAAATTCAATGCCTTGCTCCTTAGCCCAGTAGCAACACAGCAATTACTATTCTATCTCCAACAACCACTTCAGTATCAATAAGTGTAACCCCCTCCATCTACCAATTCTCTTGAGAAATCCACCCTGTTCTGTCATCCTTCCTTCATAGAGGCTGTTCTCTGAAATTCTTATCATTTCCCAGCTGTTGCTGCATTTGAACCACCTTTCAATATGTCAAGATCAATTTGTCACCCTTAGTGAAGGCTGCGAGATGGTCCTGGTGGGACATCGTGAACATGCTGACCAACAGGTTGCTGCTTTGGCCAGTGATCTTCCAAGAAAAGCAGTTGAACAGCCTTCTCCTCAGAGCCAGGCAGGGTTTATATCTAAGTGGCTAAACCAACAATTCACTTTGACATATAAAAATGTTATTAATTTATTATATGCTAATTCTTGTTTATAAAAGAAGATAGGATGAGATGCTACTGATGAAAGCTCTGCAGTGGAAGATGACAGACTAAGATTACAGATGATTCTCCTTTAATGAAAACATTCCTCTTTTTTTTTGAGGTTTATTTCTTGAAATGGGGAGAAATAGCTCTTTCCTGTGATTGCTTTCTGTTGTCATATGCCTTCCTCCCTCTCATTATCAAAAGGCACATTCACTTATATTTGTGCTTTAACTTCCTTCAGAGGATAAAAGACAAGAGCAACCAGAGAGTGAATACTACATCAAACCAGAACTCAGCTGATTTAATTCAACTCAGAACCATAGGAGATTTGAAGTGAACAATTTCTGTGACACGGGGAGTAATGAAAAGTTGACAACATAAAATGGAATTCTTTTACCATTACAAGCAACCCTGACAAGCTTTTGGGTCACATCCTATGATTTAGATTGACTTTTAGAAACAGAACCCCAAATCTTTGTCACTGAGATAGAAAGGGTATATTTCACCTTCAACCAAGTTGCCTGGCAAAAAAACTCAATATGATGGTTAGGAATCTTTTGGCAGTATCTCTAAGCTAAATCTCACCCACTGTTTTTCAGTGTATGATTTCTAAATTATTAATGTATTACAGTAAAATTCAGGAATTAAGTATTTTCACGGCTTCACATTTTACTACAAACCACACATGGAAACTGAGCTATTTCTTAAGTTATAGTATTACAAAGCAAAGAGCCCCAAGGGAAAGCCAAAAGCATACTGAGATCACACTGATGTATCAGTATTTCATGAGGAAAAGTAAGAAAGGAGGCAATTTCCCTGCTTCCTTTAAGCTTACTTCTTTATCATAACATAATAACCAGCACCAAAATCACTTTTATTCTAAGGGCAAAAATTAGGTCAGATTCACACATCAGACCATCAGTGGATTAGTATTTCATAATTCTCCCCCATATCTCCAGTGCTAGATGCTCCTTTCTTTTCTTTCTCTATCACAGTCTTGCACCTCCCAATTCTCTGCCTGACCACAAAATACTGAATCTTCCACAGGCTTCTATGATGGCAAATGCAATCCTACATGCATTGTTTCTACTGTCTGAAACATCTCTCTCTTTCCCTCTCTCTCTCACACTGTCTTTCTCTCTTTTAGTCTCAGATGAAAAAAATTCTTTCACCTTTTACTTCTAGTAACTAAGAGCCAAGGCAGGAAGAGAAGAACTGACCATAGGATGTTTTTAATTCTAAAGCACTGGGGGTAGAGTCAGTGTATAAGGAATTTGACAAGTATTAAAGCTCTGGCACTCCAAAGAGTTAGGCATGTGATTAGATCTTTGTACAGAATTAAATATATTTTAAAGCACTGACAAGACTGGGGAGTACAGCTATCTCACCTTGGGGGACAAAAATATATACAAGCACGAAGTACAAAAAGTACAGCTTGTGATACAGCATGGCTTAGAAACACTTTTCTGGCACATCCACATTCCTATTGACAAAACATTAAAACTAGTAAAATTTTTAGGACATCTCAGGGGCCAGGAATAACTTTATACCATATTACTCCATCGCCCAGCTTGTTCATGCAATGGCTTTTCCCACTGGGAGTTTGTTGGTTTTGTTGTATGTGTGCACTTGCTCAAATCAGCCCCGAGGCGTTCGAGGTGCTAAATCAGCACCACTGACAAAGAGGTTGTGTGTCACGGCCCACAAGGATTAGTTCTTTAGTTTCCAAACACTACCACTTGCCTAAAGAAGCTATTTACCGGTTCTTAAAAATGCAGGATCCTTCTGCCTGTTTAAATGGCTGATTTGTCTCTCAGATGATTCTCAGATAACCAGTTCTTTCTTCTGACTAAAATCACTGACCTCTAACACCCGTGTTTTAGCCCGTCGCACAGTGAAAAGAGTTAGAGATTGTGAATACAGTTTGAAAGACAGAGTCAGGCAGATTGACCCAGTTTTAAACTCACCTCTGTTACAAGAACGCTGCTGATGTGTGCAAGCACTGTCAGGGGCATATGTCCCTCTGCTGAATCCCTGTTATCCAATGCTCCACTCCCATCTGCTTCATCGGCCTTCTCCCCTCTGCTAGTCCTCAGTCCCAGCTCCCAGGGCAGGGCTCAGCAGACCCAGAGCTGGCACACTGGGGCCAGGGAGGCCCAGCACAACTTAAGTCCCAAATAAAGCATATTATAACCAACTACTTACAATTGTTATGTGTACATTTTAAAAGCCACAGCAGACTTGCACACTGCTGTCAGCCCATTTGTTTCTGTTCCAAGTCTATTTCACTGCAGCATTTGTTTCATGCTGCCACTAAGACCATGCTTCAGCTGTCTTGCTGTTAGTCAGTCTCAAGTACAAGCTCTCTCCATTAGGTCAACAAGGCATGACAGGCCCCAGGTTCCTCAATTCCTGTCCCTTCACAGATCTCTAATTATGCACAAATCCTGGTGTAATTCTCCTTTGCCCTATGTTCCAGCAATAGTAATAAATGCTTCTCCTTTCTAACCAGCAGCTGCCTGAAAAGGACTAAATGAGCTCTTCACATGTTTTTAACTGAAATAAAGCAGCTAAGTGGTAAAAATAACAAGCACTCTCCTATGGCTAAAAGGAAGCTGAAAGACCTCAAGTGGAAAAGTAACGCCTACATTTGCAGAGGAAGGAGGGAGGGAGATGCACATGGGAAAAGACATCCAACCAAAAAACCCTTGTTTTACTGGCCAGTTCTCCTCAGCTACTGCTTCACTCCCTTAAGATCACTGAAGAAGACTGAAGAAAACAGAGCCTGATTTTTCATCCAGTTTTTTCTGTGATTTACTTCCTGAGACTGGTCCCTTTTTCCTGATCCTTTCAGGATTGCTATGTGAAGTACAACAAGAACTTTCATTTATTCAAGACATACAATACAAAGCACCAAACCAACATCTTAAACCTTCTGCAGACTTCAAACCCAGGAAACAGAACAAGAGAAGCAAAAATCAAGCCTTCTTTTGTTTCTTCCACTAGAGTATTTCATTGTACTATCTGGACATCCTCAGGGAAGATCTTTCTTTCCGGATCCTTTCTGGATTGCAGGCAATATAACAAAGTAAAAGCCCTGAGTGAAAGCATTTGTGATAGCAGTTTGCAGAAATAAATTGGCTTTTTTAACGCTATGCTCCAAGCTCACCTGAAGAGCAGCAGAACCTTATGTGTGGTCTCAGAGATGAGCCTGACCCTGCACTGCCACTGTGCTCATGGTGTTCTCACTGGCCGTAGAGTCAGCCCACCTTGGCACAGTTCTGGGTAACAACACTTTCATCCACTAGGAGCTTCCTTTATTCTCCCTTCTGATACAGCACAACTCCTTTAGACAGAGCTACATGTCATCCACCTCAAAGATGCTCTAAGTTATAGAATTATTTAGCGCTCCCTTCCAGTGAAAAGTCTGCGGCGAAAATGAAAGAAGTAAGAAAACAGAACTTACAACATGAGTTTTTGATGTGTTGTGGCGAATTCTTTTCATGGTGATGGTTACAAAGTAGATCAAAAGCATATGCTCAGTTTTGATCCTAACAACATAAAACTCATTATACTAAATCATTCCTCCGTGAAGAGATTTAATATATATGAAACTGTCAAAAAATCTCCATTATACACATAAAGGGTACTGTTACTTACTGAAAGAATGAGAAAAACAATCATATAAAATCTACAGAGAACTGGAAAAGATAAAAGAACATCTAACACAGAAGCTGGGCAATTCCTAAATGGCAAAGGGTCAGGAAAAAATCTTCACTTTATATTGTGATGCATTTCTATTATCTTTGTGACTGAGTAGAGCACAGGGACTGCTATCAATACATGTCCATATAGGTTTTATTGTTTGGCTCACTACCAGCCTATTTCAATTTTCACTGACTTGTGGAAGGAAAAAAAAAACAGCAGGCCTACCAACTACACAGAATGAGACTACTGAACACATTGTTCTATACTTTGACTTCAAGAAACCACAAAATTCAGAATTTAAACCTTCTGAATTGTATAGGCACAGAAGTAACACTACCTTCCTTCATGAGCTAATAAAGAAACATCAAGGAAACATAAATCATATGCTAAGTTAAGCACATGCTGGGACATGAGTCATGACTTCGTGTTTCTTAGAATTCCTTTAAAATATTCATGTCAGATAATCACAAAACATCCTGAATTTTAAAGAAGTTGAAAGGAAAAAGAACTGATCCTCTTTCCCAAGTACAAGCCTGGATCCATGGGGGTCTGTTTTCTTTTGGTAACTCCAGTGGTCTTAGGCTGATACATGTGCATTGACTGAAATAGAGGTACACTCAACAGGCACCAACAGAAGACAGCTCACAGTATGATCTGATCTCTTTGCTCCCTTTTCTCCTGCTTAATATTACCTGAAATAACATGCTTATTACAGGGGTCAAAACAAGACTTTGAACTTTTGACTCAAAACATTTTCCAAATTTCAGCCTAGAACATTTCACAAGCTTTCTGAAAGCCCTTACATAAAGCAATACAAGGACCACCTGTGCTTATGAGTCTCTTTTACAGTGATAATCAGCATTATAAAAGACTGACTGACATTGTAATCTCTGAAATAGATAGAACTCACACAGGAAAACAGTCTGAACCCCATTTTGCAAATCCCAAATAATTGTTTGATTCAAACCTTGAAGTCTGTCTTGGCTTCACTTCCTGAGTACATTTCTCAAACTCAATGCATAATGTAGATGTCATCAGCTTTTCTTCATGACCATTTCTTACTAAACCCAACTGAAAGCAGGAGGCTCAGACCATCTCCATAGGCAGCACTGGACATCTGTACAAGTGAAAATGGTGAATTCACTTTCCTATCCATTCTGAGATACAACCTCCTCTATCCAAGATGTTTTTCCCATAAACTTCAGTAGCTACCAACAATTTAGGTCAGAGATTAAAAGGAAGTGCTGTATTCTGCAGATCTTTAGGCTATTATAAAACAATACAGTGAGCCGCATTCTTTTCCCGGCGGTATCATACAAATTCTGAACTATTTTGTGAAGAATATTTGCCTTCTATGCCATTCTGTTGACTAAGAGCAGTTTCAACACCATTTATCCTTGTCAATAGCAATTCCTTTATAGTCTGACCCAGCAGGGCTCCACAAAGGTGCAGTTAATTGCAGGGTCCCATTAGAGCTGAGGAAGATGCAAACCTGGGCACGAAAGTGGTTTGAGTTCAACTCCTTCCAGTTGTGTGACAGAAGAGACACAGACTCTCCAACACAACAGTCAAAGGGGTGACCAAGATGGCAACTTGTGACTCAATTACAACAGGCATTATTTGTAGCTTTGGGCTCATTTTTCCACACCTCATTCTGTGAATGAGAAGAAAAGAGAAGACCAGCTCTTCCTTCCCATCCCTTCCAATCCCTCCTTTGCACCATTACGCTTCCTGGTGGAAAAACCCCCACAAAATACTAAAGAAAGAAATACTAAATAAAGAAGTAATGATAGGCAGCTTCTGGCCAGCTCCTCAGGATTCCCTTTTATCTTGAGGTGTAAGTTTGCAGCAGTGTCAAGTCAACAGAGCCCTGACCAAGCTTGCTTGGCCACCAGAAGCAATGTCAGGGAATCACTGAGACACAACTGTACCTGCAGTGTTGTCAAAAAGTACACAGCAGGATTACACGAAAATGCATTAAAAAATTCAGTGGATACAGGCAGGTCTTAGAGTTAGCACAGACACTAACAATTCCCCTGGCGTTCCTCTCTGCCTGGAAAGTTGGTGTAGCAATACACAGGGGAAAGAATTATGTTTTCTTTAGAAAGGAAAATCATTGCTTTTTTTGTTTTTAATCCAATGAAACACACACATTATAAAGATAGAGTCCCATAAGAGAACAGCAAGTCTACATTGTAATAGCTAAATTAAAAAATAATTTAAGAAAAAGGCAAAAAAAGGAAGATAGGCTTGATCTTGCAAAGTTAGAAGCAATTTATACTTGCATTAACAGAGCATTTCTGTCATTTCTTGGTCTTTAAATTCATGAATATTCCTCACAGATCCCCACAGAACTAGCTTAGAAGTAAGTATGTGCTTAAGTGCTCTGCTGGGTAGGAATCATAGCAGTTTGAGCTCTGCAGAATCAAGGATTATGCTTAAATCTTCTGTGGCTGATTTTATGCTAAAGTGCAAGTGTATACCTGAATATCTTGTTCTTCTCTCATTCATTTCTGATAAATCTGAAATGCATAGAGTTATATTTAAGACTAAACATTTGCTTCTATGTATCACAATTAGAGACTTCATGATAAAGGAGAAAAAGGATTTTATAGGGCTTGGAACTGCATATTTCTTGACCTTATTTCTAGAATTGTAAGCTAAAAACTTTTTGCCACGGATAGAATTAGTGCACATTCCCTATATGTTTCTAATTTTCTAGCAGAAGACTTTTACAAAGGAGGAGTAAAAACTATTCCATTTCTAAACACTAGAGAGTACAACTCACATGCTAATTCCTTTCCCCACTTTCACTTCTTTTTTGTACTGTACTAATGCTGTAGTGTGCCCATGAAACACCTAATTTCCATGGAAGTTTGCCATATAAAAGAAATGGAATTAAATGTTTTCCGTTGCACAGCGAGGAAGGATCAGATGGTTATTTGAGAGCTCTCCAGCTGAAGCACACTTTCATCTCAGAAGAAAGTATTCAGTAGGCAACAGAACGACTGATGGGAGAGCTCCAGCTACTTACCACTGCACAGAGACAAACAAGCCAAATGCAAGCAGGGGAAAAAGCCAAAACAGATAAACAAATCATAGTTAATAAATCACATGAACAGAGACATGCAGAGGAAACAAAGTCATTACCCTTGTATTGTCTGTACATACTCACTTTCATGCACAATTTTCCTCTGAAACCTTAAGTCTCTGCTAGTCCTGAGGTTGTGAGACTTAGAAAGAATTCATGTCATTTTTCATTAAGATCAAATAAATAAGCAGGCAAGACAAAAGCTACTTTATGATCATGTTATCAGCTTCCAACATTTCAATTCAATTTGTGTTGCAGAATGTAGTAGCAGGGGCTTTTTGCTTTGGTTGGGGTTTTTATACATGTGAACTTAAACATCTAAATAACTAGTTTCATAAAAGAGGCTCTCAATTTTTTTCAAGACCCGTAAAGAAACACTTACTAAAATTTTTTAAAAACCCAAGAAAGTAAAATGCAAATTCAAGTCAGTTTGAGCCTTCAGGTAGGAAAAAGATATTGGCATAGAAAAACAAATTTACTATACATTCTGATTTTTCAGGATCATGAGGAATGAAACAGCAATGCAGACAAACTGCCCATTTTGTTAAAAACGCAAACCTGTCACATTTTTGCAGAGGGAATGAATTTACTGAAAACAGGTCAAGCTGGTGCCACATACTGCTCTTATGTGTAAGGTTTGAATAAAAATTCGAGCAAAAGGCCCAGATCTCTGAAGCTGGCCAAACCATTAAGCAAATTTCCATAAACCACATGCACAGTACATTTAGAAAGGATGCCAACATTAAGCTGCACGGATATCTGATAACACTAAAGTACTGAAAAAGTTTGAAGTCCCTTTTACTTACAGCATTTCACAACGTTTTCATTCTCAAGCCAAAAAGCTGTTCAAAATGTCTCTGTAGCCCATTTTCCATAAGCAGTTCCTGCAGAGACAAAGACACCTTATTCTTTGACAGGATTACATGTTTGGCTGATAAGAGCAGAAGTCCAATATATTCAGAATCCTGGAGAGTTTTCAAGGCCCTAAAGTATACAGTTAATGGATTAAAAACTGCCTAGATTACCTAAGCGTTGAAAATAATAAGAAAAGAAACACTAAAAACATTTGTTAGAGGTAATCATGACTCAACAGGAGTCAATCTCATTGATGGTACAGTATTTACAGTCTGGAGGTAAATAATACATCTCTGCAAATACAACTAGAAAGAAACACAATCAGAACGATAAACAACAAAGAGGAGAGAGTATTCATTCAGAATGGATCCAGATGCTTGTTCAGCTGAGCCTACACTCAAAAAAAAAGCTGTAATTCACCACAAGGCAAAGTTATAAAGGTATGAATAAATATTGTCAGCTACACAGAGTGAGGGACCTTGCCTTGCACAGCAGGAATTCAGTGCCAAGTTCCAGTGTGATCCTTGGCTGTACAAAAGAGAAGTATCAAGAGATCTGGAAGTGTTCTGCTCACCTCTGAAGCACTGTTGAGACCCACAGCAAAATTTTGCACATAGGACTTCTCATACTTTAAAGACACTGAAAACTTGAGAAGGATGCACAGAAGAGATTTTTGCAATCACACGAAGGGGCAAAGAATAGAATATAAAAATATGATGACATTTTCTTTTTATAAGGAGAAAATACCTGCAATCATGGCTCTTAAATCCTGCACAGTAAGTCTAACGAAAACCAATAACAAGAAAAAAAAAAAAGCAAAGTGAGGCAAATTGAAATTAGATAAAGCTTTTAATAATATGAATGATAAACTACCGAAATAAGAAAAGAAACAGCAGGTTCCCTGTTCCTAATACCTTCAAATGATTGGATGCCTTTCTGTTAATGATGAAGGATCACTAAGTGAAACCATAGCCTGTATTCCCAGGAGGCTGGAAAATTGATCTATGGACCCTGGCATGAGAGACAAATACAGCAGTTTACAGCCAGCAGTGGGAACTTCCTCATTTATGTCATCTCTACAATTGATCCTGTGGGCAGTAGGAAAAACTGCCACCTGAAATAGGGCTCTGGTAAAAATTTTCTCTCTCTCATTAACTCCACTGGCACAGGACTTCTCATTGCTCTCCAAACCAGCAGCCCACAGCTAGATCAGAATAGTCATCTGCTACTCCAAGGCAGTAGGTTCATGTTAATCTTCTTCAAAATGTGCATCACAGGTGAGGTCTGTGAGCTTTAAAAAAGCCCCCAACAATCATATTATCACAATACACTCTGGCCTGTATTGCAAATGTGATCCCCTACACTCAATTTTCTTTAATCATAAACAAATATCCAGTTTTGCATATTCCTACTCTGAATATTCCCTTTTATGATAGCCAAGACCAAAGCTGTCTCAAACCAGTCAGTCATCACTGAATTCTTATTGTTCTGCCTTGGTTTTTCCCCTCAAATGCACAACAATAAACCAGACCCAGTACTGCTATGAACTTGGATAACAGAACTTGACTTGATAGCTTATTGTAGTGAAAGAAATGCCTCTTTTCAGCACAGCATTTGCAACAACTGCTGTATAAAAGGCAGTTCAATGTATGATTGTGGCTATCATGACTGAAAAGGACTTTTTTTCCCTCCTGGAGGCATCCACAAGGTTGCAGAAATCCAGAGAGAAAAAAATTACTTTGACATAAAGAAATAGTAGCTAACTAAGGAGTTTTCTGAAAATCTCACCCAAATTCAGACAAAAATCCTCAGATATTAGACAAGACCACGTGTCTCATAGTAAAGATGAGTTTACTTCCTACCCGTTTTTCAGCTCACGTTACTTATTGTTATTCTGCAGGCAGTGGCTGCATTTCAGACTTCTCCCTGGGACCTGGAGGAGGCAAGGGAAAGTGCACTGCCAGCTGAGACCATTAAAGTATTCCCCAGAGAGCAGCAGGGCACCATCTTCCCCTGACCCAGGGGGAGTCTTGCTATCTCTTTTCTCTTGGAAAACAGTAGTGAGGCAGACCTTGCACTGCAAGAGATCTCAGATTTCATAGATGTTTACAGCTCAAACTTTATTCCAGACAAGGACAGGAATGTTACATAGATGGGTTATTCTTTCATTTTGCTCACAGTAGTAAGTGCAGCTTTATCTCACAGTCTGGAAAGCCCGTATTCTCCCTTACCTGTGAGGCAGAGTAACCAAGCTGCCAGCATCATTTTGTTCTGCACCTGCTCGGGAAAAGCCTTCGAGGGCAGTCCCACATACGAGCAAATCAAGACCAGACCAGTCACAGGGGGAAGCAGTCTTGGAGAACAGACAAAGAAATCAATTATAGAGAGGGTTTCAAGCAAAGAAGTTAAAGCACTGATATGACACTTTGCTTTTTGGGAATATTGAAGACAGTACAAGCATGGCGCTACCACATTCAACTCTCCCATACACTACAAAAGAGTTTGATGCTTCTGTGACACTCCTACACTCAGCATCATTCCTCACCTGACCTTTTCTTCAATCATTTCTTTTCTGGTCATTGTCTCTCTTCTTATGCTGTTATGCATTCCCATCTTCTTCCTGATCACCAGTTTTCAACAGCCTTACAGACACGTGCCTTTCCTCTTCTCTCAGTTGACTCATTTACTGAAGCCTCGTACTTAATTGTCTCTGCTCTTCACATTGTTTTCTTCCCTCCTTGTGCATTCAAAGGATTTTCACACTGTCCGATCAGAGTTCATAAAAGGATAAAAAATAAGGATGTACAATTATTTATTTGCAACTTTTTTGTGTGATTAAAATTTAGACTAAACCATGAGCAAATGACACAAGTAAAAGCATCTCCATTCAATAAAATGCCTGTTCATCTTCATAGACCGGGAAACACAAGATCTATTTGAAAAAAGCTACTGCTTCCAAAGCATACTTCACTGGCTTTTTTCTTAGGTTGTGTTTAATTTGATATATTTTATTCTCACTTGCTTTACTTTCCATTCTTTTTTATTTTCATTATTTTACCATTGTAAGATGATCCTCATTCCTTTCTCACTCTAGGAATCCTCTTGATTCAAGTCGAACTTGTCAAATTAAGCACAAGCTGGTTAGAAAAAGATAATATGGCTTCAGAGTAGTTAATTTCTTTCCCTCACAGCATTCATTAGTTCGGACCACCACCGTTTGTGATGGAACTGCACTGAACAGCACAATGTTTTGGCAGAGTCAGGCTTTGAGGTACCAGAAGAAGAGCCACCAACCCAGCCCTCCCTTATAAAGCTCCATGGTTTCCCAAGGAGAATCCAAGATCAGTCACTCCATGCCAGTGCTTCCCTGTGGCCATTACCCAGGGCCTGCCTTGCGCTTTTATGTATGAGAGGTCAGAGAGCACAGATCTGCCCCTTGTAGGCTCCCTTATCTCTTGGCTGTCACAAATTCCTGCTCTCAGATGTTGGCAGCACTGTTCCCTTGCCACTATTCCCAAGTCACAGCCTACAGGACACACTGTCCCCTCGGGGATGTGGTTGCCCCGCATCCTGGCTACCTGCAGAAAATGGCGGCTGCGTATGAGGCACCTCAGGCAAACAGCCACCTCACGGCCACCACACGTGAGGGGCACGTTCGGGCAAACGGCCGTGTGAGGCAAATGGCCACGTGTGGGGAGTCTCAGCAAATACCTGCCTCAGGTCAATGGCCGCCACACGTGCAGCTCTGCAGCAAATGGCTGCCTCGGGCAAATGGCCACCGCACGAGGGGCACCACCAGCAAATGGCCGCCTCAGCCAAATGGCAGGTGCACACACTCCTACCTTTGCCTATGTGCCCTGCAGAGTGAAGGGCTGCAGGGGACACTGAGCAGCCAGCCTGAAAGAGAAGTTTTCCTTTTACACCCCCAGCATAGGACTAGGAGTCCTGCCCTGGAGCAGCTGGACCCAAATTGCTGCTGGCCACACCAGCTCCTCTCTCCCGCCACAGGCCAGCACTGGGCTCACTGCCCTCTGTGACCTCTCCAGCTGCTTTGTGCACTGAAGTTTGGTTGGGGCAAAAGGGTGGCCGGCCTCCCCCACGCACAAGCTGTCCAGTGCATTCCTCCCCTTCTCCCTGACTGCCCTGAGGTGTCCATCCCCAGCGAGAACACGGCAAGTCATCCTGTCCGCAAACCGCTCTTGGCAAGTTTGCAGCATCAAACTGGAAATGGAGAAATAAATTGTGCTCTGCTCCCAGAGGCTAAATCCATTGTCACAGCAGTTACAGAGAAGAACAACCCATATGTAAAAGGAGAAGAGGAGCTGTGCTACAGATTCCCACAGCCGCCATGAGAAGTACAACAGGGCTGGATGATGGTGGGAGGGAAGGGAAATCACGTTCCCTTCTCAGGCCATTTTAGTTAATACCTGCTGTGACCATATGTTTGCTCATAAAAACAATCTCTGAATCAAATATTAAACCATTGCCAGGGAAATCTCTAAGTTCTGAACTTAACAGTATTCAATCTTTTTCATTCATTCCATTAGTCCTTATTAAATAATTCATAGCAGGTTAAAAATGATCTTTCACATGAATAAAATTCAAAATACTGTTAAAAGAGCAGCTCCATCTGATGCCTGCTACCTAGGACCAAGTGATGCACCATGCTGATTTACCGCTTACATCTAAGTTTTGAGCTAAAGGGCAGTTCTTTTCCCCTGGTACAACTAAAACTGTCCGCCCAAGCGCACTTGTAAGAGACTCCCCACCGCAGGGACCAGCTCCCACAGAGACATGGGCATAGCAGCTGTCCTCAGCCCTCTGGCCTGGGGCACGGCTGCCTCCTGAGGCTTCAGCCACTTGCACTATCACACCTTTGGCAGCTCTGCATTATCACCACCAGACAGCCCCTCTCCCAGCCTTCTGCATGCCCTCAGTAGGGTGTCCAGCCAGCAGGCTGAGGCCATGTGCTTCTCCAAGACCCCACAACAACCCTCGGGACTCCTTCAGCAGCCCCTCATGCTGCCTCTCCCAGGCATTTTCTGTCCTTCGACCTCCCTCTTTCTTGGCAGCTCCCTCGAGCCTGTTGTCCTGGAAATCCCCAAATCCAAACCCTCCTCATCCCAGGAACTGGCTCCTGGAAGTTTCTTTCCCCTGCTAGCAATAATCTGTCCTGGGCTGTGATGCCCAGGGACATTTCTTGGGCTTCCCTGCATTCAAGTTGGTCCCACAAGACAAACCCCACACCATGAGCGCATCAGACATCACTGTACACCCCATGGCAAACAGCTCATAAGTTATGCTTACAGAGTAGCCAAAATGCAGTCAAAAGAGTTGGATATATCAGTGAAAAAAAAAATTGAAACCACTCTGGTTTCTCCAGTTTGCCAGTGCTCAGTTAATAGCACGCAGAGTGCTCTACTTAATAAAAATTAATTCACTTTGAAGGGGTCATTACACCACAATTAAGCAGAAGAGATCTCCACAAAGGAAAAGGAAATGCTAACAGACATATGCCATTGAAAATCTTCCCCATTAATCTTCATTTTGGCTTTGTACACGTTTGATATTGGTGAATTTGTTAAAAGTATTTGTATTTAAATTAGGTTAAGGAAGTTAATATGAAGGAATAAACCTATATTTTTCAGTGTAAGTACAAATAATATTTTTTCATTTTTTGATTAAAATGTCATAGAATTGAAGAAAATGTTATTCTCAAGAAAATAATGCTAATGTTATGCTCCAAGCAGAATGGTACATAATGCAATAGGAAAGATGGTAAGAAGTAATTCACATGTATCCACCACAATTCACTGATGGGCGCTTTTCTTTAACTAATATAGTATCTAATGGGCACAAGAACTGGAATATGAACAAAAAGCCATTTTCATTTCCAATACACTTTACAGTGATGCTTTTACAATTTAAGTCCCATTCTTAATCCATTTTCACAGGCCTTTACCTTAATGCAACAAAATGAAAGTGACCTTAGGGACATTTTCTCCTCTCCATCAGAAAATATAAGCAAGCTACATGAACTCCAAAATATGTAGATTGTTGCTCTTAAATGGGGCTGTCTCAGTCAGAGCACAGAGACACTTTACAGCCATTGAGGTAGAACTATATATTTACTTTTCCAGTGGTTTAATTTGCAACACTGCCATTGGTGCTGCAACCATGGTTTACAAAATCATACCACGATGATTTAATGTAGATAAAATTTCAAAATCCTCTCTGGTAATTGGCTGATAGTAATTGGTAATTAACTCAATCTGAGCAAAGCATTCTCAATAATCACTTTATTATCATTTTTTTCAATTACTTTCCAGTTAAGTATAAATTTCTTATCTCTGAGCAGCTCACTTGAACTTACTTAAAAATTATCACCTTTGTCCATTACAAAAATAATATGTTAGGTTTTCTTTCTCTTACAGAGAAACATAGCAGTTTCCAATGTGACATAATAATAAAGAAGGCGATTAAGCATCTAATGTGAGACACTGTCAAATGGAAGTAGTTTTTAAAATTTTCATCCAACACAACTGCCATTGAAAAGCAATATTATATGCTATCATGCAGAAAAAACAACACTTGTCTGCATTCCTTCAATTAAAACATATTTCATTCATAAAAAAGAATACATGAGTTTGTCAACCTATTTTGCTCACGACAGAAAAAAAACTGGGGGAAAAAAGAATGCAGAAATAAAAATGGGAAGTATTATCAATAAATTTAGAAACATATTTCAATCTTTGCTTTATATAAACATGTGGCTATGTTTTCATAACTACTACAAAACTGAAATAAAAAAAAATTACACAAAAGTGTTCTCCTGTCTTATTAACTAGAAATTAAGTATTTCTACTTAAAGATTGAACTATTTTCAAGGTGTTTGTTATCAGCTAAAAAAAAACTTATTCAAAAGCTGCGCTTAAAGACGTGTATATTTAATCTTCAAAGAAAAACCTTAATGCATTCTTTTTCGCTTTTCATGACAGCCCTTTGAAAGGACTGAGGCTGAGCCCAGGAGTTTCATGCTCTTACCTACTACCTGTATCTAGAAATAATGACATAATTATTGTGATCCAGCAGTTTCCTGGGAAACAGGAACTGGCTCGTGAGCTCCAACGAGGGAAGCGCGGAAGACAGAACTGCTGTTTACATCCCTATCTCTTCCAGGACTGGTATATGTGTTTTACTTGCCCACAGGACTTGCCTTGACATCCTTCCCTTCTCTGAGAAACTGAATTGCAAAGCCCTGCACAGGCGCTAATGAGAGAATTAACAGGCACAAAGACTAAGCTCCCCTGCTCAGCTTTTAGAAAATGAAGGTGCTCCCAGAGAGCAACGCTAAGTGTTTGTCTGCCATTTGTTACACAGAAGCTGTTAGCAAACTGAGATGAGCAAGGGCAGAAAAGCAGGCCCCAAAATATCCTTTTATTTGGTGAATATTCAAAGGTCGGGTGATTTTGATGGACAAAGTGTCTTCATGGTGATAAGCAGTGTCATGGAAAGAGTGACAGAGAAAAAATCATTCTCTTGTCGCCCTAGATAATGTTGGAGACATCCTTGTGGAGTTTTACTGCCATGGGATAAGTGATAAATTATGTATATGGCAACACATGATGCTGATTTTGGGGAGGGCACTGTGAAGGTGAAATGCATACCTTCTGCTCATGAATGTCAATCTGAACCAAGTCTTGGAAGCAGATACTGCTGTCAGACTGCTACAAAACAAAAAGGGCAGGAGACAGCTTGTCTGGGTGCTTGCCATGAATGAGGACTGAACAGAAACTTAACTGTTGGAAAAAGCAACAATCAGAGATCCCAAAAAACTTCTTTGTGGGATAACAGTTGGGTTTAAAATGCTTTGCTTCAACACTGTGAAACATCAAATTGTCCAAACATTGGAAAGAAAAAAGTAACCATCACTCAGCTGGACTCTGATATCAAGTATTGACATTAAAAACAGTAATAGAAAAATACTGTTGGACCTATTTTCCCAAATCCAGATATTCCGTCTTTTCCAGACTTTTCCATTCCCTGGGCTTGACATAGCTGCTGAAACCATCGCAATGTTCTGTCTCCTTCTTGCTTGGTGGAGAGTGGTTGTATTTCACACACACTGAAACATGACAAATCCTCTGTAGTGTAAAGTGCAGTTAATAAGCAAATGCTATGACATAAAATAGAAAACAAGTATAAGCAACTCTGTAGAGGTTTCTCTCGACATAGATGCATACATACATACATCTCTCCTCCATAATATCAATAATCATTGAGTCCCTATGCTATTTTCCAAGTATGCTTGTTCTTTGGTTTGATTCTAGTACCAAGATCATTTCTCACATACCAGTAATTGTCATTTTATGACTGAGCAGTAAATCTGTCTGACCCTTCCAATATTTTTAAGCAACTTTATAGATCCTTTGCTGAAAATTAAAACAATTTCCCACAGAGCAGCTGCTGAGAGACAACACAAATGCAGGTGCTGTTTCCTGCTTTTGGCATGGAAAAGATCATGAACGTAAATCCTCCCAGTACCTGGTGCCTGTGGTCGGCAGCTGTCACAGAAACCCAGGAGTCAGCTCTGAATGTGACTGTCGGTCGGCCTGAGATTGTACCAACCTTGTGGGACCCACACACAGCACTGTGCAGTTTAAGACTACACTGACCACACGATTTGAAAATACATATTCAAGGAATGAAGCTAAAAGAAACATTTATGTCACAGGGAAGAAGAACCAAAGAGAAAGACAGGATATCACAGAATGACAGCTTTAGAAAGTATGTAAAATGCACTTGGGAGTTGGGCTTGATTTTTCCCTTTTGACGTTAACAGGAGCTGCTGGCATCATTTGATATTATACTTTGTGCAATCAAACATGTAATTGTTTTGTATATGATGCCAGATATCCCTTAAGAGCTTCAGCTGACATGTGTCACTCATATGATAAAATTTCATAAAGGCATTGCACATTTTGCTGTGCAAACAGACCCATGAATGCATTATCATTGGGAGAAGGTCAGTTTTTTAGTTCATTTTATTCCCTATGCTATTTCTGAAAGAGCAGAATACCAATTTTACTAATGCTCCAACTTGTTCTACATCTCAGTCTTACTCTATGTTAAAAAACCTTATTTGATTTCTTTTACCCTTTGCTACAACTAAAAATATTTTACTCCTTACCCAGGAAATGTTCAGATCACATGTGGCACAGTCTTCAGATGGCTCTGTGGTCCCTCAGATACAACAGGAGTTCCAAAATCACTTTCTCAAAAAACCTACCAGCTTTCTTTTTGTCATGCAATGTACAAAACTAGATATATTCAGAGTTAGAAAACCCAATGACATCTAATTACTTACTAAACAACAAAACCATTACAGTTCATGGCAGAAACAAGAGGTGTTGGTTCATTTTACAAGCTGATCTGTCCAAAAGACAGCAGCTGTAAAAGACTGAGCAGCAGAAACGAAGCTTTACCCAAACATACCAAAACCATAATTGTGGTATCAAAGACAGTGAACATGACTCCTTTAAGAGGGAAATCTTTCTGTTTCTTCCACTATAAGAATATTTTTCTTTCCATTAAGAGAATAAGAAAAAAAGTAAAGCAGTTTGAAAGCAAATGTCTTCCAATAGACTTCCAAGATTTAATGATTGTACTGCCTGAGCTTTGTGCTCCTCCACTGGCAATCCTCTAAAAGACAGAAAATTTCAGTCTCCTAGTTCTTTGTCGGTTGTGAGTACAAATGAAACAGAAGTAGTATTTAGATCCTCGGTCAAAAGTCTGCATCTCCCCTCTGCCTCACTTGCGTAAGAACACAGAAAATGGAGTGAGAAAAGGACAGTGAGCTGTTTAAGAAAGAGGCAGTATCTGTCATCTCCATAAAAGACATATAATGATATCAGCTAACTTTTTATTTCTGTGAGCAGTATTTCTTTCAAGCTGAGGTTTTGTAACAGAAGTTTATTTTTTTTCTCAATTTACCAAAATTCAGGATCCTGACAGTTGTTTTAATTAGGAAGAGGATATCATGATGGAGCCAAGTAACTTCCAGTTGAAAATGTGTTTACTTAATAAGACGCATGAAGTTCTGTCTCCACGATCACAGGATCAAACACCAGACAGAGCCTGTCATTACTCACAGCTTTGCTCAGCCCACAAACACTAACTTTTTCTTCAGTGGCACAAACCCAATTACTTGTCCCTCTAGTTTTTTCTCCCTTGCTTTTCTCACACATTCTTTCAGTCCAAACCCTCCTTTCATAGAATCATATACTTAAGAAGGTTGGAAAAGACCTTTAAGATCATCAAGTCCAACCTATTACCAACACCATCTCATCCACTAAACAGTGGTACTAAATGCTTCATCCAATCTCTTTTTAAACACTTCCAGACATGGTGATTCCACCACCTCCCTGAGCAGCCCATTGCAATGGCAAATCACTCTGTGAAAAATTTTTTCCTGAAATCCAGCCTAGACCTCCCCTGACGCAGCTTGTTCTGTCACTGGGGGCCTGAGAGAAGAGACTGAGACCCACCTGGCTACAACCACCTGTCAGTGAGTTGTAGAGAGCCATGAGATCTTAAACCTCGTTCCTCTTAAACTTGCTAACATGAAAACAACAGCTCTTTGCGGTGCAGAACTAAACCTGTCGTATCCTTTCATTTTGGGTGAAGTCTGATGGGTCTTTCTGCCACTTGCTCTACAGAGCGTCTCCCATGCCTATACTTGGCACCAGTTGGTTTGGCTTAGCTGGTAAGTTTAAAATTGGAAAAGGTATTATATGAGATCAAACAGTTCAAATCATCTCCTGAAGCACATTTTCAGAGTTGCAGCTGGAGCAGACCTCAAGTGAGCAAGATTTCAGACAGAATATAGAACAGGCTATCAGAGCACCATAAGAATAACCATTCTTTAAAGGAAGATACTAACACAGAGGTAAGTTCAGATAAGAAGTTCAGATTTACTTTTACATTTTTTTAATCTTTTTTTAAAAAGAAAAGACTCATTTACTTGGGGAGAACAGTCATAGAAAAGTGGGGTGACGTTGGTAGAAGACATCCTGCTTCTCAGCTCTGCACACTAATGGAGGGGTTGGGTACATCTCAATTCCCATTCCTAACAAGTATGTGGCCGATCTTCTCCTTGACATCTCCTGAGGTGTTCAGAACCCTTCTGAGGGATCTATTTCCATTTTACATCACCTTATTCTATCCTCTGATAAGAGTTTCTTTCTCCCACATTAAACTCATATGTTGTTGTTCTGTCCCAAGTATGAAAGCAGAACAATTAGCTGCCACTCTCTGTACAAAACCTGTAGCAAACTGCGGTATTGTCATCCTGTCTATTTTGTTTGGTTTATATTAAAATAAACACTTTCAATTTTCATTCTATCCATTCTAAACTCTCCATTGAGTTGCCTCCAATTTGTCCACGTCTTTATTAAACAATGAAATATGTGTTTGCAAGAACACCACTTGTTGACCTACATTCAGCTGTTGACCACTCCAAAGTCTTTCCCTGTCATTCATGCACCTGGGCAGTTACTGTTCTCCTTTTTTCATCCCAGCTTGCATCTTATTTTCCCTACATATGGGATTCTGAAAAGCTGAACTCATAGTCTTGTCGATTTGATACTTTCTGTCATATTAGCAAGGCCCTTTGGAATTCCAGTTTTGTCTTCCATTGTCCTTACAGCATAACAGCGCATTTGTGTCCTCTGCATTTGACCAGTTGAACCTCTATTCCAATATTCAAGTCCATAATAAAAATACTGAATAGAAACAGGCTGGTTTGGCCTCTTACTCTGGCAGTGAAAAATAATGAGTTCTGAGTGGTTTCCACTCCATTTAGTGCAGTGTTTTCAGATGCCCTTTGTAGTATATAAAGATACCACAAGAAAAAAGTCAAAAGCTTAATAGAAGTCAAACTACGTATCCCTCCATGTCCTGTGTCTATTACCCTGCCCCAGAAAGAAACTGGAATAGTTTGAAATTACTTGCTCTTCAGAAACCCATAGGGTTTTTATAATCACTTCATCATCTTCAGCATTTGATAAATTGGCAGTTTAATAATTTGTCCCAGAATCTTTCCTGGGGCCAAAGCTGGGCTAACTGCTCCTGAATTTCACCAGATCAGTCCATTTTTCCTCCTTTTTTTCCACCTGAAATCTTTCAGCGATAACTTTGTGAAACTCATCCTATTAATAAAATCTAGTCTACAAAAAGCACAAACATAACAAATGTCCCAGAAAGCAATCTGTATAAAAAAAAATGCTACTGATCTGAATGACTCCAGGAGTTTTACAAAGGACCATGGCTCTTCCAGTGAAATTGCCAGAAAACAGGAACAACTGGGACTGCCTATTTTAGTAAGAATAGGAATCAGAGGAGACATGCTGGAAGGATATATGTGAGTGCACAGCATGAAGTTAAGTCAAATGCTCCGGTTAATTCTCCTGTGATGCAAAACAAGCAACAAAACTGAAAGGCACACTTTTAAAATTATTCAAAAAATCCAGACCTTCTTATTTTAAAAGGCCAGCGTATAGATTCATGTAAGTGTTTCCAACAGTCAATAGTGAGGGAAAATGCCTACCAGAGAGGATTAGACATTTCTGTAGATAGGAAGCAAATGCTGTCCCCCTCCACAGAGAATCAGCAAAGCACCAGTTTGCCCTCTTGAATCTAAACCAGGAGCACGGACACAGGAACTTGCTGCAGGGATCAATTCCATGGTTTCAGCCACTGCTCTTGATACCCAAGTGCTGATCATGCTCACCACCAACTCATCTCCCAGCATGTTCCTGCACTTGTGCTTCTGCCAGTGATTGATTGCTGGCTACATTCTTCTTCCCCTTTCCCCCCATTTTCCAATAGTTTATTTACCATTTTGGAGCCATTTGGATCAAGCTGTATCAGCCTTGATCGCTGTATCTGGTCAGGTATGAACATTTCCACAGCTCACTTGACCTTTTCACTTCCTTCAAAATTTTCCTCTTATGAAAAACTGAGGTCAGGAATCCATTTAGCCTGGGACCTCAATTCAACAACCATACCGCTCACCTCTCTCTTTCTCCATAGCACCCCACTCTGGTTTTGTTCAATTAAACCTAAACAACTTAATAGCCTTTTGTTTCAACATCTGTGCAAAACGTACAACAGCCCAACTTTTATTTGTATTCCCACTTAACACTACAGCCTTTCCTCGCTAAGATATTTACTGCACACTGTTCAAAGTTTGCTGTGAAGACAGAACAACTAATTTCTTTAGGGCTTTTTATAGCATCTAATGGGATAATGTTAGGACTTAGGTGCTATGAAACAAATGCCATTTGTTTCAGGGGAGGGGATTTCCCCTCCTACAGATACTTCTAGGGAAGATCTGAAGCGAAGCAAAGCAAAAATGCCAATACTGCACAGGAGTTTTGTGTGCCCAAGTGAGATGCCTCATGCCTGACTTTTTGAACCCACAATGCAACACTGTGGTTATTGGTTCAAAGCACATCAACCACTGACTTGATCTGCTGCTGCAAGTCACTTCTGCAAATCAGACCCCAGGGTCCCTAATGACACATCACAGAAAAGATACAACACTGATAAGGTAAGGAGACACTGACCAAAGGCACTGAGCAAACCCAGCTCTCCGGTGCACCATCCAGGTGAGCCTTCATTGGGAAGAATCTTGTTGTGCCCTACAGTCTCAGCCACACAGAACACAGATTACAGGTCCACTCAACATGCCCTTGCTTCCTTCTTTTGACTTCACACTCACTCCTTAACCTTTTCTTCATTGGCTGACCCAAGAAACAGCTTGCAACTGACATCTATAGTTCGTTCTTTCCTCTCTGATTCTTCCCTCCCGTTTGCAGCTCTGTACCTGAAGGCCATTTCTTAACTGCAGGCACAGACAGCTGCATCTCAGAGCTTGACTTTACAAATGTAGAGCCTTTTGCAAGTCTGTAGTCACATATGCCTACAAGACATCAGAATAAATAAATAAATAAACAGGCTTTTCACTTTTTACTTATGCATTCTAAAAACCACTGGAAGAGCAGCACACATGCCTTGCACTCCCTCCTCACCTCTTTCTTTACATGTGCACACCCCCAGACCACATGGATTACAACCTGACAAAGAAAACAGAGCACAAGGTTCTTACCGAGCAGCACAGCCTCTAAGGTGGGGCCAAAATTCAGACACCCAGCCACACACACTTCCCACACTCCTCTTCCCATGTTCACAAATGGCAATTCTTTCTTTCTCCCTTTCTCCCCACAGCAGAGCAAGCTATAGCATTTTTCCCAAAAGTTTTCTTCTCTGATAGATTTACCATACTATTCATTTCCTCCAGCTTGCTGCTGCAGATTCCCAAATCAGCTATTAAGTGGGAAGGCCAGAAAACATCTAGGTCATGTAGAAAGAAAGTGCTACTTGTATAGTGCCATTATGTCCAGTGAAACCTGTGTGGAAAGTATTTTCCTGTATGGACTATACTCTTCCCAATCACTACAACAAAATCTTCTCTGCTGCTTCAAAACCATAAACCAGCAGAGAGAAAGATTAAAGGGGAATATATTTTCAGAGGCAGGGAGAACTAAGAGTGTGGGGAAAACAAATAAAAGTTAAACTTGTGTAGCTCGCATTTTACACCAAAGCTTTTAGTGGAGGAAAAAACCCAACAAATTGCCCTGTGTCAAGGGCAAAGGCTCATTACTAAGATTGCACATAGCTGGGAGCTTCATGAGGGAAATGCAATAGGCAGTTTGGGCTTTGGCTGGAGCTAAACATGCCCAACAGTGATCAGTGATTCAAATCATTTTGTCTGATAAGCATCCGTGGATTTCTGCAGAAGAGAGACACCACAGTTTGTGTTTGCTGTGTTGTTTTCAGTCCATTGACCCAACATCAATGTATTGCAGTCAGTCAAGATAGAGATTTGCAGAACGATGAGATTTAATCTTTTCAGTGACCCAATTCCAGTGAGAAGGGGAGAAACTGGCTTTCCCAAAATATACCATGGATTGTGTTATTAAGGTTTAAGTGAAGATTTTAGTTATTCGAAGTGGATTTATTTTGCTAGAGGAATGGGTATTTCTCTGCTTGGCTACTAGAGTGTGTGCCCTTGAAAGATTAATGCTTGCCTGAGGAATTTGCACATTCCTCAGCCGGAGAGAGTTTTCAGCAGAGCCCACACTGATAAAGCCACAGAAGATTTTTTTGTCTCCAAGAAACTGACCTGCTAATGATTATAGTGGTAAATTATATTACCTGGTTGACACTGTTCTTAAAGTGCTAATTAAAATGTTTATTTAGAGAAAGAAAAAAAAATATACATACACATATAATACAGCAAAAACTACAGTGCTGGTTGATGAGCACCCATATTCTATTCAGGCTTTATGATAAAACTGGAAAAACTTTTTTAGTGGGAAACAGAGAGATCACCCTATCAAGACTGCAATAATTAGCAATTCACTCAAAATACCCCAATGTGAGTAATAATCCCTCATCCAGTGATCTGAAAGATCTTACGATCTGCCTGGTTTAAATGGAGAAACCAAGGAGGGTGAGCTAAGCCATCTGTCTGAAGTCACACAGTAACTGCAGGCTGAATGCACAGGAGGCAGATTTACTGTGAAGTTTATTGTGCCTTCTCTGTGGTTTGCTCCTGAGCATAGCATTTAGTTAGCAAAAAGGTATTTACTGCTCACTGGAAGGATACGTGATTACTCAGTAACTTGCATCACTGCATGTTTTCACTGTTTATTTCAGCTGTGCAATTCACAGAAGCCACTGCTTTCGGCAAGTCAATAAAAAAGCTCCCATCGTTCACAGGTTCAGCCCCGGCATTTGTCAAATCTATTAGAAGATAGATTCTGTCATTTACAGCACTTTTCATCTTGTGTAGCCCTAAACACCAGCAGCTGGATTGAGATTGCCTTTTCAGAGTTCACAGGGGACTTTTATTGCTGTCAGATCTAAGCAAGACTTAAAAACTATTTCTCAAAGCAAGATTTATTGGAGGGCTAGCACCTGGTTACAAATGTTGAAGGAATAACAAAATCCTTTGTATTGTGGTGTTTTCTGACCTGCCTGTTTATTAATGTTCATCTTTCCTCATAACTCAAAAGCACAGCTTTGTGCTTCTGATACACCCTTATGGAAACAAATAAAACGGTGCTGCTGCTGCTTCTCCAAATCAGAAAAATCAGCTTGTTAAATGTTAGTGTGGAAGGTGCCAACAAATATATTGCGTTGCTTTCCCTTGTCTTCCTATTCAAATTTAACTAGTTCTCCCAGCTCCACAAAAGAATTGACATGTCTTCCAGGAGTCGAAAGATGAAAAATATCTCATTTTTTCTTTATTTCGTATTTACAAGCTCTGACTTCTGTACAGACACTATGCAGGAGTTGGTAGCTACCGCCATTTGGTGCAACTTCAAAATACAAGTGAGGGACTCTGGTCTGTCACGTGTGCTGGAAGTTTTCTATTGATAGAAATTCCCGGTTTTCCTTGAACCTTTACTAGTCCCAGCGCGTTGTAACAAAAACTGCCAGAGATGCTTTCTGGCTGTCCTTATTCAGGCCAAAGTCCCAATGAATTTAAGAAGAGTTTTTGTGAGATCACAGATTTAGAGACTGAAAAGCAGTTAAATCTCCCTTGCCCAGTTTCCCTTAGACATATTTAGATGTTTGCACTGAGTTTCCAGTGTGCAAGAACTAAACCTAATAGGGCACGGGCACTGAGGAACCAGAGGACTGCAGGGAGCAGCCCTCCCTCTTCCCAACGGGACACGGCCTGAGCAGCCATTCCCACCCTCCTAGACTCCAGTGGCTGCTTCTAGAAGACAAAGCGGAAACAGATCTGCTCAAAACAGCTAATAGCATTGTTGTGCTTCACCAGTCTTGAAGTCACTCTTGTTCTGTGAATATCTTACTGGGAATAATTCATCAAAATAATACCCCAGATCCAATCACAATTAATCCCTTTGCATAACACAGGCACGTAGTGAAAGTTTCCATTATCTCCATGTTCTTGTATCAGTATCAGCCAGAACTGTATCACTGCAGCACTTCAGTTCTGACTAGTGCACTGCTAACTGTGTCTCTTAATGAGCTGCAGTATTGTTGCTTTCCAGGTTTCCAATTTGTATGGGAATCAAATTTGTATTTGTATCGGTTTGTTAGGCATAATATTCCTCTATCAATCTCTTCAGTGATACAGTCACAAACTGCACTCTGTTATAGGTGCATGTATCACAACATTTTAAAAAATTAAATAAACAAACCCCCGACCATTAATCAAACTGTTCAGAATTCCCACCTGTCCTGTGTTGATGGCCATCAGTCATACTCACAGGTTTCTGTCAGCATCTCCCAAAGTAATCTATCAGCTGCAACCTTCTCTGACGCAGCTAATTCTAAAGTGAGTCACATAAAGTACTTAGGGAAATAAAACTTACATTGCAATCAGAACCTGGCTCAAGAAAATAATATTATTCCCCATCAGGAACTGAGAAGAGCAGATAATGTATCAGGAGAAACCAACACAACCTGAATTTCAAAACCTTGTTACAAGTAATTTTCAGGCAACCCATTCTACAGATACCTGCAGCTCTATTTAACTTATATCCCAAAACTAATCCTGTTGTTCTCCTGAGGTGATACTGTGGTACCAGAGCCCTCTCTTGGGCAGTATTCCACACAAGCAGGGGGATTCACTGTAAAGCTAAGCTTTTGCAAATCCAATCCCTCACACTGTGGAATCAGGTGTGTGGTTTGGGGCAGCAGCATTATACACCAGGATCTTTGGATGCCCTCATACAAAATACAGAGTAAGGAGGCCCCAGTCGTGGTCTTTGTGGGAAATAAGCAGATCTCAACTCAGAAGTAAAAATGAGACCCAACTCCTTAATTGCGTAGCAATATAAGCAAGTTGAAATAGAGGAGTTAAATTATCTGTAGTAATTACCAAGCAATTCACTATAAGCTAGCAAATAACCTCAAAAAACCCATCTCGTTGGCCACTACCAGGAAATTTGTCAATACAAAGAAATAAATTAACCAAATAATATCCCATATGAATTATCTGGGTAGCCCTGGTAAATATATAACCTCTTCCCAATTTTAAAAGCTGCTGTCCAGCTCTCTCACACAAAATGTCAGTGATTGCATGTGCAATAAATATTAATGGTTCATAAATTAAATAGCATTATTCTTCTTGACATAATACCATTTGCAAGGCCCCACGGAAAAGGTACCAGCAGTTTGTTGAGCAAGCTCTGATAGAAGAAAAATATGCCTTGGTTTTCACTTTTAAAAGTATTTGTCAGGATTTATAGGGTATATCCAGAAGGCAATTAAGGCGACATCTTACAGAAAGCTACCATATGCCCCCAAATAACAAAGAGCAATAAAAGGAAAGTGTGATCTGTGAAAACAATTTGATTTATAGAATTACATTTATAAAATGTAGATACGTTCAGCCTAAACAATTTGTATAGGAGGAGTTTATGTGATATAGATAACACTGAATCTTCCCAAATAAGCTTCATTATTCATATTATTGGTACATTGCTACCAGAGCTTCGTTTCTGGGTGCTAAAACACTGAAACAAGACCCACCTTTGCAGGTTGGGCCATGGCAAAGACACTGGGGCTCTTGTTTTCAGTGCCTGGGGGAAGAAAACAAAAAGAGAAAGTGACCTTGAGGAAGGAAACAGCAAAAGATTGATTTCTTTTAATTGAATTTCCACAAAAAGTTGTCCAAAATGCTACAACCTTAGCTTTCATCTGCTAAGAGTGCATAGGTCCCTGAATCCAAATCCCTGTATGAGACTTCCAGAGATAGCACATCACAGGGGAAAAAAGTAAATACAGATAGAACTCTGTGACTGCTGAAGATGTTTCAGTTCAGAAATGGGGATGAACTGGAAATTATCTACATTAAGATAGAAAACAGTTCATTAGGTTTTAGGATGAAAGGTGGCAGGATGGTGAGGGAAATAGACTGAAGGGTGGCTGGTTTATTTTAAGGTATAGGAGATTATAGTGGGATCATATTTTCTGTGAAAGAGCCTGCAAAATTATCCTTGTTAAGAAAAAGGGTTTGAAAGGAATTGCTAATGGAAAAGCCTGAGGGACTGGGGAGCATATAAAATGTGCTAAAGTGGGATTTTTAGTCACTTACAAAGTAAGCTTAGAGTTGCTAGAGGAAAGAGGAGGCAGTTTCTGATGGTGCAAGTAGACTGAAACTTAGCAGCTCAGTCAAGGAAAATGCTGAGTTCTCTGCAACTGTCTGTCGTCAGGACCAACCTAGGTCCCTGAGGAAGGAACAGGCCACCAGAAAACAAGTTTAATGCAGATAGTTTATAAACTATCCATTCCTTATTTGAGACAAGACTTGAGCAGTTCAGGAAGGCTGTGGTTTCAGTTAATACAGAGTAATACAGATAGGGAGATACTGCCTCTTTCTCCCTCTCTTTAGCATACATGTCATAGAGGATGGCATTTGCTTTGTCTTTCATATTGATCACTACAAACAAGCTGAGTAGGAGACCAGCACACTTGGGAATGCGTAAGGGAAAACAATTACCCGCCTTGGGGAAACTGCAGGGGATGTTAAGTGTAGAAGACAAAGGGTCAGAGAACACACAGAGGTATAGAGCTGTAGGACACCTCATATCCAAGAGCGACTCACAAGCACATGCTCAACACTAAAGGTACTTATGGAGAGCAAACACATTTTTCCCATCATTTGAAGGACTTGAGATTGCTCTGAACAGTGGAGTTCAATCTTCATCCTTTCCTTAGACAGTGAGAAGGGTTTAGCTGAAAAAGTGTCTTTGAAGTCACTAAGGAGCAGAAAGATCTCGTGCAGACAGTAATGCAAAACTGAAGGATATTCACACCTTCAGTTTTTACAAAGCTATATCTTTTGCTCATGTAATTTCTTTATAGCATTTCAGAAACATGGAGGACCAAAAAAGATAGTGTCAGATCTGATGAAAAGAAGTATTAAGCAACCCTAAATGTTAGTTATTTGGACTTTGTTTATTTCCTACTTTTTGACAGTGTCAAAAAGCTTAGGGGCTCTGTTTCTGAAGTTTTAGCATAACACCAAACCGGCATCCAGTGCTTGCACTTTGGCATAATTAATTTATAAATAGAATATTTTCATTTGAACTCACTACCTGGATCAAAACAGTCATGTATTCAGCATCTCATCGGCAGAAAATACACTCTCTACTTTGAAAGTAAAGGATATAAAAGTGCAGAACACCTGCTTGTTACAACCTCAACAACTGCCTGGCTCTGAATTCATGAAATGTGGCAATATTCAGTAATTTATAGAACACAGACAAAACAGTAGGAGGTCGCACTTTCATGACCAACAAACCAATAAAACAAAAGCAGGGGGGGAACATGATTTGAGGCAGTCAGACCAAAAGGGACAGAGATATTTCTGCTTCCTGCAGTAAATAAAACATGCTGTGTCAGCTGGAAAAAAAAGCACTCCCACAATGCTGTCCACCTTAAAAGAAAGGCAGCGGTGAGGGAAGGTCACCTGCCACAGCTCCAGCATGTTTGATGTGGAGTTTGGTCCTCAGAAGGGCTGGTGTGGAGATTAGGAGCAGCTCCTTTGGGCTCCTCCTTGTAGGCACAGCTCAAGGGCAGAGCTTGAGGCTGGACTTGTGAGAAAAAAACCTCAAAACAATAATTTGTAAAACTACAAGCAGTTGCTTCCTCATATCACAGCAGCGTGTTTGTAGACTACAGACTGAAAGAGAAAAGAATTAAGTTTTTCTAAAGTCTCCATGTCACCCTGGCAATTTCACTGCCTTTCCCTCTACCATACGCCATGCAAATGGAAGGAGTTTTTTCCTCACACTAAGCATTAGAAATGCTTTACATTTCACAGTCTGGGGCAGTCTTTCGAGTTTAGGGGTTTTGACCAAAAACCTGGACAAGTCACAAAGCAAAGATTTCAACAGTGGTCCATGCAATTTCAGCATAAAGAAAAAACAGGCTATAACAGCAAGTTCCTTATGATTTCTTCAAGTCAACTGAAGAGAGCTTGAGCCACATGGCCTGTTCTGTTCTTCCACAACAGCCAGAATGGTGCTTATTTCTCAGAGCCAAGGAATAAGAAATTATCAGAGAACAACAAGCAGGCATCTTAAACTGCCCAGCCTTTCCTGCAGCCAGGACCTCACCACTCAGCACATGAAACATACTGTCGAAACTATCAAAGGTTCACCAGGCTAATCTTTATCTAACCAGTGATTTGCAGGCAGTGGGAAACAAACAAGCAAACAAATAATGAGATCATAAATTTCCTGAAGCTATGAGAAAAGTAGGTATTGTTTGCATAGTAATTACCCTGGTTCAATTACAGTACAAATAGTCTTCAAAGGAAAGTTGGTCTCCTTCCTCTGAGGGCAAAAATGAGTAAGAAACTATTATTATCTTCCCTATTTATTTCCATGAGAGTTGAAGTACTTCCTGTAGTGGATGAAAGACAGTAGTTAGCATGAAAATAAGACATTTATTTTCAAGAGATATGGAAAATTCTATCCGCTACACACCTCTAAAACCTTCTGTTCATTGCCCCTTATGTTCAATAATTTTTCTCCAAAAGCAGTACCTCTTCTTAGATAGACTATCAACTGCTCTCCAGTCACATTTTATATGTCAGGCATGTTAATATAAACTTGCAGTCATTCTGCTGAGGTCCATGTTCTAAAAGTGGTCTTGATTATTTTTGCATACTATCTTAGTGTAGTTTCATAGATGACACTGAGAGTCTCCATTTATACAGTGAGAATAAATCCCCGAGATCATAACACTATGCATTTTGAAACCTGCAGATGACTGTCTCCAAGAAATTGCACAAATAAATCACATGAAAGCAATAACAGTGTAGGAAAATTATACAGCTCCAGACAATGTGCAATCAGCCAACGCACACTGTATATATTCCTTTGCCTTCATCGTGCCTGACAAGCCCATGGTTGGAGACTGACAACAGAGACTGTCTGTGCATCAGGAACGGGGTAGAATTTATAGAAACACCTCTTGAAAGGAAGCTCTCCAGATGGAGTGTCAAATCTCCATGTCAGCTCCAGACTGGTAATAATTTGTGCTCTATCTTCCTATAAAGCAACTTTTTCTTCTAAGAATATTCAAAGGGCTTTTGGAGCCATGTGTAAATGCTTCAGCTATAGTGCTTCTTCAAAACTGATATAGTGTAACTATGAGGAGAACAAGCACAAGACGATTTAGGATACACCAAAGGACATGGGAGTGCCTCTTGCCTTTAAATCATCATGTAAAAAATGGTTTAGGTCAACTAGATGGCTGTCTAGCAAAATGTGAAATAGTGAAATATGAAATAGTCCAGTTTGTAATTCAGAGGAGCCAGATTCTGAACACACACATGTTGGCATGGATTGAAAAATATTACCTACATCAGTGGAAGAACTGTCAGGTTTTTATTGAATCCAGAGTATGAGAAATCATTGCCACTGTCAATGTCACAAGCCACCATTTTTACTATCACTGCCAGCCATGGCACTAAAAATTCAGCAGCTCAGCAGAGAGGCCAAGGAGTGTGCTGCTCTTTGATATTCATTGCAGAAACACAGAATCACAGAATTAACAAGGCTGGAAAAGACCAAACACCTCCCAGGCGTTATCCATACGCCACAGAGGAACTCACAGCCCTGATGCGTATTACAGTTATGACCTTCACAGGTAACAAACAGCTATCCAACAAGTGATGCAAATACGCATCTCTGTGCATAGGATATTTTATTGTTGCATCTTTCAGAGGATACAGGAAGGTCTGCCTTGCCTTTGCATGCCTGTACAGCCACGTGTGGAGCCTTCTTGAATCTTTCTGCATGTGCAAAATGGCAAAAGGGCTTTTACCTGGCAACAATCCATGTGGGAGCACAAAGGGGATTTGTCCTTTTGCAGTGCCAGCAGCAGTGGCAACCAGGAAAGGACACTTTGCTCCCCAAGAGCTTTGTGTGGCAAGCCTTTCCCTGTGCAGCTCTGATGAGGAGCAAGAAGCTCTGCTTCACCAAATTTGAACAGGAGACAGAAAGAAGAATAAATATTCATACTCTGGGGTATATTCTAAATAGTCACCGCAATAGCAGCATTACAGGGAAATGCAGTATCCTGCCAATGAAGGGAATTACATATTGGGCAAACCAAAGGACCATTTAAAAAGACTCAAACACAGACTATTTGCAGACATCCTGCAGAGAAGGTTGGATGGCATTTTCAGGCAGCAGGTGCAATGGTCTCTGCAGCTGTAACCATTGGAGCAGAGGGAAGGAAGCAGCCTGGGACATGCAGCACTGCCCCTCCACCCCACACCTGCCACTGGGGCCCCTGAGTAGCTGCCCCAAAAACTTTGTGGCTACTGACACTGACAGAGAGCAAAGTGGGAAATTATTTGCCTCAGGAGCTGAGCTCAGATTGATGTATGAAAAACACCCACAGAAAATCACCTCATACAGCTCGAATTGGAATCAATAACTTATCAACACCTACAGAGAAGAAGGGAAAAAATCCCAGTTCTCTCTGGTCTGGTGCTTCTGCTTACTAACTAGGGCTATTCTGCAGCAGTCAATATTTTTGAAAACTGGATGTAATTCATGCACAAGTACAATATGGATTGAGGGTGGCTGAGGAGAAAGGGAGATAACAGAACAAAACCTATGCCTAGACAGTCCTAGGATGTGGAGAAGCTCTGAAGCCCCCCCATAAGGTCCTAATTTCTTTCTCTGTGGCAGTTCCAAAAAAGAATGGTGTCACACAGTCACTATGATTTGTGCTCTTGCGGGGAAGGTTTGAAAACATCCCTGGTAGATGAGAAGAGACTAGAAAAACATTAAGTCCTGCCTTTGTGTGTTGCAATTGTTATAGCTTCCCAATATGTCATTCCATTTCCATGAGCAAGAATTACATGGTGCCTGTTTTGAGAAGAAGTGTTCTGGCATGCTTCAAAAGCACAAAATTCAGAGAGAATTGTTTTCTAAAGGAGTTAATAGTGTCTGAAAACTGCTTCATTTACAGTCTAAAGAAAAAACACAAATAACTTATCAACCCTTAAACTGCATGCAATTTGATGCACCAGTATCAAGTTAAAAATGAGTAATTCCATGCCTAAAGGAACCAACTCACTTTCACTTTTTGTTGAGGGTCATTTATGTGAGTTGTGTGTATTTATCCAGATGAGTATAATACACACTTACACAGAAAGAAAAATACCTATTTTTGTAGTTCTATCAAGTTTTCATATTGTAACACAGACAAATTGGTTCTATATTCCTGAGCCATGCTGCATTATGCCAGGGGAGGAAAGCACATCCCCACTTCACTAAACTGTGGAGGAGTAGACTCAGTGGGCTGGGAAAAAAAAAAAAAAAAAAAAGGGAGAACTGATGAAAAAAACTCATTCTCAGCTGGAGCTGTGGCTGTGGGTGGGCTCCAGGATATTTTGGTAACTCACTTGCACAATATATTGCTGCAATGTGCACAAAGAGAAATGAAGTCAGAGTGCTGCAGACACCATGGCTTCGAGCCCATGTAAGCAGAGTTGCACATCTTAGCAACGGTGTTTGCCTCAGTGGAAGATGAAGTGAATGAACAGGGACGCCCCAACCTGCCGCCAGCAGCAGGCTGGCACCCCCACGGGATCGCAGGAATGTGCCTCCAGGTTCTACTGAAAACATTAACCCATCTGCCTGCCTGCCCTGGGTGCTCTAGGTTACTCCTAGAGAGGTCCAAAAATCCATTTTCCGCCCAGTTGTTAATACAGACCCTTGTACACACCTTTGATAACTTCCTGCAGTGATCAGTGAAACACATATCGTAAAATATGGAAGTGTAATACAATAGTCCCTCTGTAATGGTGACCAAGTAGAAAGCCAAAGGCTTTGCAACAAATCTCAGAATTTTAACCAGGAATAATTACTACCTTCTGTGAGGAGCTCAAGAACCAAGAGGTACAAGACAAGAAGAAATTCCCACTAACTGAAACTATGGTGTTAGAAACACAGCAGGGGTACAGAGGGAGAACTGTGTTCTGGCATTCAAGCACTTAACAACTTCTAATGTTTTTAACCTCTCTACACCTAGGAAGGGTGGAATTATAGGTAAAGAAGTACCACCTCCCTCATTTTAGAGATGGAAAAATGAGGCACAGGACTACTGCAAACCCAATGCATCTATTTGTGTGCAGTTGCCACTGAAATTCTCTGCACATTTGGGCACAAATTGCTTTATAAGGTCACAGTGGGCACCATGGGTTGCTGATATCTTTTCTCACTCTATCTTCGAGCCTAGGACTAGGAAATGGGTTTTAAGGCAAATCTGAGACCTTCTGACACCCACCACCATGAAAGAGGCCCCCTCTCCCTTCAGCTGGACCAGTTAGGAGGAATTTATCTGGCTACTGATATCATGTTTTGCTGAGCTGTGATATTTTATTTTATTTGACATTTGAAACTTTTAACAATCAGACTTGATTCAATAGAAGTATTTCTAAGCACAGACGTGACATTTCTTTCAAAGTAATTTTCTTCTATTATTATCAGAGTAACTTCTGTGTTACAAAGTCTCTGCACCAGCACAGACTAAACCTTACAAGAACAGGATTGTAATGGAATAAGGTCTTCCATATCAAATGCATCTTTGACAGACTCAAATAAATGAGGAACAATAGTTTAATACCATCTTAAACTAAGCACAGTTGTCAGCTGCTGTTTTTCAAGGAGGCATCAAGTACTCTCATCCTTGAAAAAGCAGAGATACAGAGTCGAGGGAATTAATTGTATCCCAAGGACTTGGAATTGAATGAAAAGGAAAAGAAAAAAAAAGGTACAAAAGTTCTTCCTATATACAGATCCAAGAAGGCAGCAGTGGAAATTATTAAAGGCTTATTTGAGTAAATTTTTGCAACCAGACAATTGCATAGAAGATGGCTCAAAACACTGAAAATGATTAAGATAATAAAAATGAGAATGTGTAGATGGTGAACTTAGTTAACAATAACATTTTGTAATTACACCACCATGGCTATTTTTAGCATATATCAGCTCTGGTCTCATCAAAGGAGATCTTCTTGCTTCTACTGACTTGGACATTGCTATTCATGTGAATTTATCTATTTATCTATCCTAAGATCACATAAATTTAGAATAAAAACAAATCAAACAAACACAGAAACCCAGCCTCCATCTGCAGATCAGAGCCCAAGGGTGTCCCACAGCAGAGCATCTCCATTCCCAAGCTGCCCCAGAGCCAGTTCCACATCCCAGCCTTGCTGTGCTCTGTGGCAGCACCCCAGCCATCAGCACATACTGAACTGGACCCAAGGATCAGCATCTTTTGGTTACAGCTCATCCTCTATAAATGAAACAAAATCAGACTTTTTATTGTGGGGAATTTTCAGCTGGATCAGGCCTACAAAGTAGTACTGCAAAAAAAGACAGGGAACTAAGGGGAAAAAAAATACAACAAAACCCAAGGAACCCCAAAGCAAACCAAACAAAATCTAACAAACCCCACACTAACCAAGCCACTGTGTATTCAGTAAGAGTACATCAAATGTCATCATTTCTGAGGAGGGTGCCAGTGGTGGAGCAGAGAAGGTTGTTTGATTCTGGCTGCAGGTTCTCCTCTATCCTGAGCACCTCGCATGTAACACGTGCGTAGAAATGCATGGTGTGAAAAGGAAAACCCTGCCTGACAACACAGTTGCTGGGCTGATACAGCTTTACAGCAGGCCATGAAAACAAAGAAAGAAAAAAGCCAAAACTGTGCTTGAGAAATGTCTGTTTGTCAACTTAATTCTTATTGTACAGTCAGATCAGTCAACTGAAACACCACCACAGATCTCTGTAATAAAATATTAATAGCTCTTGTATACTGCTTCCACAAGGTAATGTAGTAAAAAATGAATGCTGCTTGCACATTTCTGCATTTTCCCTTTTGTTAGTTGTGGAAGCTTATGTCTGAGAAAGTTAGTTTACTGTAGCATTATTTTTTTTCTGGCTCTGTTTTCTCTTAAACCTTAGAGAATAATTAAAATTCCTCACACAGGACAATGGTAAATAAGATTAGGGTATGCATTTCAAATGTAGCATACTAATGGCATTTTTGGACTCTGTAATAAATCATCTCTATTCTCTGCGAACAGTAGAGTAAATGGACAAAATCTCCAAAATATACATCGCCATACACGAGTCCTTCACTCTGATCTTATCTACCCACATTTCTGACTTGCCCACACATCTCAGTATTGTAGATACAGCATTAGCTTTCTTAATACATCACACAACAATCCAATAATCTCATTAACTGCAGATACTGTAGGAATGCAGTAGCCTACTGATACCCAAGAAACCATTTCAGCCTTGGCTGGAGCCAGTTGTCAGCAATAAGCAGCCAAACATACATTGCTCCATCTGATTCACTTTATCACTTGGTTTTACAGCTTCTGTTTAGCACTGAACCGACAGAAGGGAAATGTTTTAGCATTCCATGTGAGTAACACTCATTTCAATACACTGAAGCTGCTTTGGTTCTGTACCTAACCTTTGGGTGATCTCATCTCTCCCATGGGCTTCTGACATTTATGTTTGTTCTGAGGCATTGCAGTTTACCCCACTGCAAATGGGAAGATCATGACTGGGTGCCTGCATTACCTGAGAGGTGTTCTCTCAGCCTGCTTTTCTTCTTCCTTGCACGTAACATTGCCACAAACCATTGCTGTATTTTCCATCTTCCCTTTGCTATTTCACACTATCTGTTGAGTCAATTACAAATTTTGTTTTCAGGTACAGACAAATCCAGCTCTCCTGATTCAGTTCTCACTTCAAGTAAATCCCAGCCCTCTGTTAAACCCTCCAAGGGTAAAATGGCCACGCCTATGCTATGCCTGATAAACCCTGTCCTGGTTTGCAAGAAATCCTACTGGTTTTGCGCAGTAGATATTTCTTAACATTTCTTTCCTCTAGGAAGTCCTTTTGGCTAAACAAGGATAAGAAATTAGTTTCTGTTTTCCAGTTCTCACAACTGGTAGAAATGAAAAAGAAAATAAAAACTTAAGGAATACAGAGTATGGGGCCCTCTGTTTTCAGAAAATTGAATAGATAAAAGTGAATTTTTTTCTTCCAACAGGCATTCTCTAATCCCCTTTAATTTTCTGCTGTACTCTCCAGATAAAACCAAGAAGTAATGAATGCTTATCTCACACAATCAATATATATCAGACAATTGTTACCCTCTAAATGCTCACTAACACATTTTCTCCCTTCAATAACTCCAGGCTAGAGCAGGCACTCCTCACACAAGGTGATGTTTAGGGGCTTCACAAGGATGAAATCTTTACTATGGACTTCTGTTAGTCTTTACGACTCACTTTCATGTTCCTGTGGCAACAGAAAGCCTGTGACTTCAGGGCCAACCTTCAAAAAGCTTGAGCTTCTTCACAGCAGCAGGAGCTGGGCATGCCAGCTGACTCATGCCTTATTTTTGGTTTGTAAGGAGGTTCCTTTTCTGCCCCAGAGGCACCACCAGCACCACAACCACCATCCCAGCCCAGGGGCAGGTGCAGACCCCAGTGGGGCTGGCATTAGTGCTGGCTCAGCTCCCTACAGCTACTGCCAAGGAGGCAGCTGGAAGCTGTGAACCTGTGGTGGTTTAATCCACCTTTTAGCGTTCAGGGGGCAGGTTCAATAAAAGTGACAGAAAACTGCATAGAATCTTCAGCAGGTGAACAATTTAATCTGGGGAATTAAATTGGAGGAAGGAATAACCCACAGGAAACCCCACAATTACATTGAGGGACCCTCAACACACAAGAAAATAAAACACACAAAAAGGGAAAAACAAAAAAAGAAAGGGAACTGTTCCTTTCAGCCAGATGACTAGTTGAAAGGAACAGGGAGGAAGGGTAGGAAAAGGTGTCTCTCCCTTCTCTCTCTCTCTCTCTGGAAGCACTTCTGGCCCTTCAGCCTCTCTGAAAAACACAAACAGAGGTGAAAACGATTCCCTCCCTCCCCTTTCTGAAGGATACTTGCTAGCAAGCTGGAAATGGCTCCCAGGTTGAGAGAAATGGGTGGAATCCCGCCATGGGGGAGCCTGCAGGCGCTGGACACCGGGGCTGTGACCCTTCTCCTCGCAGCGGCAGCCGAAAAAGAGCCCGGGGCGGGGCCGTGCCTCGACTTTTAAGCCTTCTCCGTCTCGTGTGAATATCGTCGCCTTCTTCCTGGCCAAGCCGGCTTCCCATTCCTCCAGCCAGTCGGGCCCGCCTCAATTCCGGTGTTTTCTCATCGAAGAACTCACGAGTTTCAGTCGTTAGGCGCCATCTTTGTTTTCATGGCGGCAGCGCCTCAGAGATGCCACAGCACCAACACGGTGCCAGGCCCNAGCCGCTGTGCCCGTGTGGGGAGGGACTGTCCATGCTCCCGGGAGCGGCGGAGGCGGGGGGGGCCTAGAAACCGACACCCCGCTCTGGATCCCCCCCGCTGCTGGAAGCCTGAAGGGCACAGAGCCGCCGCCCGACCCCGGGGCACTGGGACTGGTGCAGGCCCCGCTCCGTCCCGGCCCCCGCGAGTACAGGGAGAGCAGGCCCCTGTGCTCCCATGGAGCCCGGGGCGGTGAGCCGCTGCCCAGCCCCGGCCCCGCTCTGTCCCGGCCAAGGGCAACCCCCCTTCCCGAAACGGCTTTTGAGGAAAATTGAATTTTAAATCAGGTAAGTGGATTGCTCTCTTACACCCCCCTTCAAAAGCCTTGTTTTTCAAACGGCTACAGAACCTTAGTCAGAAATTTTGATGGAAGTTGCCAAAAAGATAACTAAAAGCTGTTGGGGCTTTTCTTACACCAGGAACTCAGAAGTTCCACTTACAAAAAACTTGGGAGCGAGGCTGGCAAATCAGGGAGATGGAGAATTTAATCATAAAACAGCTCAGCTACTGTGATTGCAACGGCAACTCTATCTGAGGCTACGACCACTTCCCAGGTCATCTCAGCTGTTCAGGATGTGTCTGGTCTGGAGGATCTTGTTTAGAAATAGCAAGTTAACTTTTGGGGAAGATTTCTATGACAAGCCAGCAAAGTTTGTGATAGATAAGAAGAATGATATTAACAAAGCTCACTCACACAAAAATCCAAAGCATAGCATGCATGAAGCCCTACCCTAATTGATGAGTATAAAAGTCAGTGCCTGAAACATTCCAGTGACTTTCCAGAGCAAAATATTGTTGTATAGAGGATTCAGTCCCCATTTTTAGTTCAGTACTTGCAAAAAACAGTGACCTGCTTTGAAGGAGAGTCAAATCTATTAATTAATAAACTATGAGATAAACTATGGTAACGCTAAAACAATATGAGAAGGAAGGTGTTACTGAGGCAGTAACAGGCGGCTCCCACACAAGTACAGAATCACACACACAAAAAGGCTGGGGTGACACCCACAGGAGTATACCCACCACACTGCCCACATTCCTTCAGCTCTGGGAACGTCCCTACAGCACTCCCACCACATCCCTGCAGCTCTGGGAATGTCCCCACCACACTGCCCACAGCGCTGCACGTTAGGGTGTCCCCAACCCACTGCCCACAAGCTGTTTCAGACACAGCAAACCCCGCACACCCCTTCTGCAGCAAATCAGCATTTCTTTTTCACCCCGAAACAATGACATGACTCTTGGAGCTATCCAGCTCTCCAGAAGCACTTAAAGCTGTGATCCAGTCTTACTCATCCTCTTGCGACAGCACGTTCTGAAAGCTATAATCCATTTAACTACAAAATATGGTTCCAAGGCGCTTCCAGTTTTTCCTTCTCACAGGAAAGCCTTCTCATTTAATCCACTTCACAGCTTATCCTTCTGACAACATAACACTATTTATCAGCAGGAGCAGAAAAGATAGGAATGAAGAAAAACATAGGCAGACACAATTTTTTAGAAACAAATGCTTGCATTTCTTCCAGATATTTCACATGTCATTACTCTGTTGTTGCTCAGCATCCTGCTCACCTCCTCCTCCGTGCAATGTGAGCACCAGCAAGGGTACAGGTCTCAGAGGTGCTGCCCACAGAGCTGTCTCTCCTGGTTAAAATCTGCATGTGTATCCCACTCAGGCGAGGCTGGATCTCTCTCCAGGACTGCCGTCACTCTGCATAAGACCTCTACATAAAACGAAAAAAATTAAATGCTGCAGCTCTTTTTGTTCATCTGGCTCAGCAATGAACATCTAAATATAAAATGTTTATTGTCACTTAGGGTGAGCTCTGTGTCCCAAGCCAATGAGTTGGCATCCTGCAAAGCCAGGCATATATTTGCAATTGCTGCCATCATATAGTCTGCATTGTTAAGAATAAGATTTAAGGGTTACACTTTGTATCTATTACCTACTTAAATTACTCTTCCAGCATGCGAATATTAAACATTGCAAAAGGCAGATAAATGTCTGCATAAAACTACAGTAAGCAAAGTATGATTCAAATGAACAGTGTTCTAACAAAATGTTTATTGGAAATAAGTAGCACTCTGACTGCAGTGGTGTTTCACTCCTCTCTGCCAAGTGCTAAATTGGATGATATTGTTTCAAACTTGGAATAAAAATTTCCATATTTAATATTGTCTTGAGTTTTGATTTATAAATTCTAAATTTTGCACATGAAAGCATTTTTAAGAAAATCCTACAAATTGAGGCCTGTAACATAAACAGCAGTAGTGGGGAGTGGGGAGGGTGGGGAACAAAAAACATCAGCAAGCTACTTTCAATCACTTTTTTCCCCATAAGTTTCCTGCAAACCAGGTGTTCTTCCATGTTTATTTTCAAATCTTTCTTCCATCTTTCAAAGTTTAAGGGGAAATAAATTCCACATTCTTCAGCATGATTCCAAGTGCTATGAAGAGTTATTGCTCTGGAGAGGAAGGAGGACTTGCCATTCAAATATTTCTTTTTTTTCTGGTGCCCAGGACATGGTCATCTTCCCATAGACTATTTCTAAAGCTGAAAGCTTGGACAAGTCCTGCCATCAAGATGCTACATGACTGTGCAGCTCCTTCTGCACTAGAGAGTCTAGGATAACCAAGAACTTCCTAAGAAATTCTGAAGAAAAACCCCTTCTATTTTGATTTTAAAAGGCACTACTGTCAGATTCAATTAACATTGTCTCATCACTCCTTTTACACCAGGTAATTTAAACTCCCTGACATAACTGCAAACCAGTCTGTAATTATCCCTCTTTGTTTTCCCTTTCTCTTCTTTTGCTTCTAGGAGGGAGACATCCAGCTGTAGCTGTGTCACTTCTCCCTCAGCATGACAGCACACTTCTTGGTTGCAGTTGGCTCCAGGGAGTCACTCAGCAGCACAGGAATGTCCAGCCTGTAGAGGACAAGCACAGCTCTCCCTGCCAAGAGACACTGCAAGGACATTGTGCTGCCATGAGGGGCCCCCACCACCACAAGGAATTAAAACAAGCAAGAAACATTCACTATTTGGGGCTCCCCTGAAGACAGGGAAAAGGTTCAAAACTGTGCAAAATTAATTGTGCAAGGGAGATGTACAAGGGGTTACTGCACAGGAGGGAATTACGTTCCTTGCTACCAGCCACTGGGCACAGATGTCCTTCATAGCATTGGGATGGAAGGGAACAGCCGTGAGTCAAGCACATCCCTCTGTGGATCCTTTAAACTGCACCCCTGATGCCTCCTGTGTACCTGAACTGCCCATCTGGATTCCTACAGCACCTGTTAACACCCTCCCTTGGCCTCCTCCCAGCTGGGACTACCAGCTCTTGCAGGGCTGGATGCCACAAAGTGCCACAGGACTTCCTGCTGTTTTCCAAAGCAATAATCCCCATAAAATGTAAAGGTTCTCAGAGGTGTGGAGTAGGGTTGGGAGGAAGCAAACAAAAAACCAAAACGAATATACAAGAAATTTCCAGCATGAACTGGAAAAAAATCCTTTGAATCACCAGATCAAAATCTCACAGCCTTATAGTCTGATCATTATGAGCTCTTATTTCCTATAATCTATTCCAAATGGGGCCCACTGACAACACCAGAGACATCTATGGAAGCAGGTCCCAAAAAATTACTGGAGAATCCTGGTTTGGTGAGAGCTCCTGCTAAATGCTCCTCCTGCCTGTGCCTCTGCTCCTGCTCTCACAGCCACTGTGTCCCAGGAGACCTTCAGATGACAGGGCTCACATCCCCTGTCCCTGGCTGCAGCTTTGTCCTGAGATTTGCAGGAACACCCAGATAAACCATCCTCAGGCCTCAAATGCTGTGATGCTCCCTCAACCATCACACCCTAATAATCATCATGAAGAAAACCTGTATTTATTTTACAGCTTCCCCACTACTAAATTCCAATCAGGTAGTTCAGAAATGCAAGTTAAAAATAGATAGAACTCCACCTTTTGTTCTGGAACAAGTGCAATCATTTAAACTACTGTTAATAATATGTCATTGCCAGGTAGTTGCTCTCACAAGATACCTGACACCTAATCTATTACCATCAGCTTAGATTCAACTACAAATGAGATGCAACAGCATTTAAAGCTGTATAGAGCTCTTCTAGCTGGATAAAAAAGCATGAATGACAAGCAGATATGAATTTTCTTTGCTCATCTCTCCATCTGGCTCATAGCTCAAGGTCTGCATAAGGTGCAGGGGGTAATTTTTAAATTCCTAGTCTTCTCAAAGTTAAAACTTTAACAAGAAAAGACAGATTTGAGCTACCAACACTGCAAGACATCACTGTAATATGGCACCAACAGTCACACCATTTTAATCAACAATGTTTCCATTCACAGACGCACACTGCTGATCTTCAGCCAAATCATGCAGGAGAAAATTGCATTCATGCTCCCTGGTACTGCTGCTTCTCAGTAATCCATTGCTGCACTGAAGCAGGTCCAAACCCCTTTAAGAAAGGCACTTCTTCTATCGGCTCTTCAGAGAGGTGGCAGAAGGGGCAAAAAGCAGCACATCTCCAACCCACAGTCGCGCTGAGGGTCCTCTACTCACCACGGGGTGCAGTCACTGCCCTCAAGACACAGTGTGGCAGCACAGAAGTGTTAACACTCTCCCAGCAGGAAGGTTTTCTTGACTGCCTTGAAAAATGAAGCCAGACCCGCCTAAAGCCGAAAACAAGGCTGTGGAAATGCTATTCTCTGCAAATCCCAGAGTTCTGCAGAGGCAAAACTCTCATCTAGACACCTGCACAGGTATGTACTGGGGCAGAGAGCAGAAACGGCAGTTTTGCATCTCAGGCAAAAAAACCCTTCCCTGCCTGATACTGACACTCAGCATGACACTGAGACAACAAAGACTCAGCAATGTCTCAGCCTGAATCACCCCTGATAACCAGAAAGTAACTTTACCTCCATCCAAGGACCAGCAGTTGACTCCTTCAGCATCACGGCAGTTTGGAAGCAGTGAAATCTTCATAATTTTGATCCTTTACCTCCAATTCAAGTATTTCATTTTAAATCAGCAAATATAATACGTGCTTTAAGTACTTGGCAGATAAAGGTCAGTATCTTTGGAAGAGAAGCAATCCACAATCTGCAGGAAATACAGCATGACTTCTGACTTTTTGTATATTTTATACTTAATACATCATTATAAACCCATAACATGCATATGATTTTGGTTTAGTAATTTGGTTTCTTCTCACAGTTGCATATAGGAAGACAATCTCTTGCGAAAGCTCTTTTCTGTCAGTGAACAATTAAAAAAGTTTAATAGGCACCACTTCCATCATCTTGGCTTTTGGCTTGGTTTGTGTTTCTTACATCTAACCTCTTGTTTCCAGCTTTTGTGCCCACCTGTATTTGCACTGTGCTTAGTCAACACCAAAGCCCAGACATCACATACTTGCAGTCTTGGTAAGTTTTATGGGCTCTGACAAGTGTGTACCTGAACTTCTCACTAATCTTTTAACAGAACCATAACCCTCAGCACCTCTAAAAGAACTTTTACCCTTTAATTTCTGTTTGCCATGCACACATCGACTGAACAGCATTCCACAAAGCACTATTACATCTTTAAATTTTCAGGAAGTACATACAAATTTTATACCACATTTGAGAAAAGAAAGTGAGCTCAGTAGCAGAGACAAAACAGAGAATTACTGGCCAAAAGACAAGGCTGATTTAAGAGTTATAGCAGATCACTAGCTGCACCTAAGTCAAAATCCCAATGAAAAGAGAGAAATCTTTTTTTTGGACTTGTGTCCTCAAAACAGTGGTCTCAGACTGAGTCCTTAAACCTCAAAAAGTGTTTTTGGGAAACGTATTCTTTTCCTCGTCCTCTGAATATCGCTTTTCCATCTTGCAGTTGTGTTTCGTCCGGGGCTATCCCCTTTACCACAGGGTCACAAGCCTAAGAGATGCTCATGCTCTGACACACTCCGATTCCTCAGGATTCCTCAAGATTTCCCCAGGAGCTGTGGGAATTGGTATGGGTACTGTATGGGTATGGGTAACTCAACGCCATGCCAGTGAAGTCATGAGAATCAGCAAAAACAATAAGCACTGGAGATCCCTTAAGTAACATTTCCCCGGTACCCTTTCCACACAGAGAATGCACCATGGCTACTGCAGAAGTTTTCACACTTCTTTCCTTATCACAGGAGAATGATGGGGGAACGATGCTCCCTGGAGGTGTTTCCAGGAGGTGTTTCTCACAAATTCACCGTGGTGCTGCAGTGCTGTACTTGCTTTAAATTCAGGTTTCTTAGGCCACATGCGTCAAAGACGATCTCAGCCTAATTTAAAACTAGATACATCTCTGGAACCTCTGATCCATAAAGAGCTTGAAATATACTCTTGCCGATTCTCAAAGTATATTGGAAAAACTATGTTTTACTGTGTAGTTTTTTCTTGTTTGTTTGGGGTTTTTTTTCAAGCACTGCTGTATGTTTGCAAAGGTTTAAGACCCAAGTATTGTACAGAGCAGAATTTCATCCTGAAGTAGCAGACTGGTATAAAAGACATGAGGAAATGCTGAGACCTTGCATTTTTCTCAGTGTGTTGGCAGAGAACTGTGTTCCCAATAGAAAAACAATCCCTATGTCCTTCCTTTAAAGCCACGCCCCACCGTGGTCAGTCCAGGGAATTAAAATCCCAGTTAAGATCTGCTCTTACAAAATGGTTTTGCTCCCAAGATGCTCTAGCTAAGCTCATCGTGGGCACCACTCCACACTTATATAAGCTGTTGGCTCGTACCTGTTGTGCCCAGTGGACATGCCCTGACTCCTAAGGGACTTGCACATACACCTGCAGCAAGGAGACTGTCTCAGAGCTAGTCATGCTTATTCAACTTGACAGCTACATCTTCAGCCCTAGCTAAGAGCTCCTCAGGGCTGATATTTCAGGGAAGAACAGTTCCTTAGCATGTCTTTATTCTGGGGAAGAGCACTTTTGGTTGGGTTTCTGCTTCCTCATTTTCCAAATGCATTTTCCAAGTCCTCTGCTTAAATGTGGCTGTTTTTAAGATCACTGGTTGGGTTTTTTTTGTTCACTGCCCAAATCCCAGTGCTGCAGCTCAGAATTGCTGGGATGAGCCCAGCTGCTGGTGGCCAGTCCTAGAGATCAGCCCTAGAGATGACAAACCCCTCAGGGGTACACACAGCCCAGGTTCACACAGGCTCATATCACCCATACAAACCATGTGTTCCACTCTGCTGCTTTCTTCTGAAACTGCTCTAAGTTTAAACAGCTGTAAGATGCTTTCGACCATCAAATAAGAGGCTGTGAGCTCCTTGCCTGCAGCTGCAGCAAGAGCTTGTGCCTACTTAACCAAAGTCAAGTTTCTGTCTCCACCAGGGGTTCCCCAACTTGCTCTGCTGCATGCTTTCCAAATGGCTATAAATTCAGGCTATCACAAGACACTTAAAGCTTTCAAATAGCAAAGCTGAGTTCTGCTTCTCTCTGACATTTGCTCTAAGACCCTTACAGGAACATACAAGGCAGCTCACTGTAGATCTGCCCAAACTCACCCCACAAACCAAGAAGCACCAGAGCAACTTCTACTGTTAACTTTCTTGGGATACATGGTGTTTCTAACCATCACAAATTACAAAGCCAACAGTTGCCTGATTTATTGCCCTTTGAAACAGGAGAGATGACTGGAGGGCAGTGTTTGCCCTTACCTGTGCTCTAAACAAAGTTACATGAACAACCAAATAGAGCAGCTGAGTTTACGAGCCCTAAATCCTAAGGTGCACAGATGGCACAGGGATCTGATCACCTGTTAAGAGAGTCACTGACACTCCATCTAGACCATGAAAAATGTAGCCTAAAACGTGTACTTGAGCTCAAATCTAATCTGAATGGACAGAGCTTGCAATATCAGAATGTGTTTAAATATATTCTGTTGCATCAGGTATAAAGGGCACCAATCAATGACTTTACTTTTATCCTCCGTGATCCACAGAAAGAGTAACAAAGACTGAGGTGGTTTTGGAAAAAGTGTGTTGGCATTGTTCTATTATGCTACCAAACCCCCCACAAACAGCATAAACCCCAAAATACAACACTTATTCCTAATGTTCCCTGCAAATCCTTGCCTGTCATTTGCATGATCCCAAAGGGAACATAAAAGCAGAGCAGTAAAAAGGAAAACAGAGGTGCTGGTGGGATGAAAGAAAGGGTCAGCCAGGTCACCTTTTGCACACACATCTTTTATACCATTTGCTGATTTTTCCTAACAGCTTTTGCCACTGTTTTATTCCAGTTTTTAACCTTTTTCCCCCTAAGGGCTTTTCCAAGCAATCATGGATGTTTCACTGCCTGGGCCTCGAGTTGCAGCTACCAACAACAGGGGTATGCTGCAGCCAGTGGCAGGATGGAAGGATTTAGGTTTGCACAGTGAAACCCTGCAGGGTCTTTTCTCTAAGCATTTGTAGTTCTCAAAAACTCGTTCTCCATGCTACAGCCATCAGCCAGCTGGAAGCAGTGCCTGGTACTCCTCCTCTGCTTTCTCAGCTGTTTTAACTGAGTGGATTATGAGGATGCAGTGGTGGTTCCTTCCTGGCCCCTATTAAACCCTGACAGAGGAGGATCACAAAGTCACACAGCTCCTGGCCTGCTGCTCAGGTCTCCTCTCTGGAAGCTCTTTGGCAGCAGGGATCAGCAGCACACGTACAGACTGCAGACTGAGAAACGTGGCTGTTTTCTCTCCTTGCATTCATACCGGTCTTTATTTTGCTGCTGGAGACCTGCCAAACTCCCATCTCCTGCGTCGCAGCTGCCACCTGCAGGTACCTGAGCTCCTCGCTGGGGAACAGCCTCCCCCGGGAACGGAAAAGGGGATGTGTCTGGCAGAAAAGCATTTCCTACCCTTCTACCTCGCTCACTATTTTTCTACCTCCCATCTGTTAATCCCTTCCCCCTTCCTGGCTTCTCTGCCTTCTCCATATGCTTGCACCGCTAACTTCTATATTCTTCCTCACCTTCACATACGTCCCTCTGCTGATGTGATGGGGTTGCAGCCTAAGCTTCAGCTGGCACCAAGCATCAGGAAGAAATGTAATACCTCATCCTTCCTTAGATCTCACCCTTCCTCAAGAGCAGCAAGAAAACCCACTGCCAGTGCTGCCCTCTGTGCTCTGCTGGGATGCCACTATTTAGCATAAAACCACAAGAAAGATCAAAATCTCCAAAATTAACGGGTGATTCCCTCCTGTCCTCATAGCCCTCTTCAAGCCCCTTTGTTTGCAGCTGCTCCCTAGTGTTGGCACTCTGGTCACAGTCAGGAGCAGTGATCTCAGCATTGACTTCACTGGCTCCTCTGAGATGTCCCATACCTGAGGCCAAACAGCAGGGAACACCCAGAAATCCAGCTTTTGCATCCTGCCTGCCCCCTAAACCACTCCCTGATTAAAGACCAGTCTCTCTCCTTGTATCAGTATGTTAAAGCTACACAACTCTGCCCTCTCATTCTCCAGCAGAGCATTTTTTAAGTTCTCTACCTGCCTTTGGAAGCAGAGCTCCTGTTTACCAAGGCACACGCACCACACCACCTTTTATCATCTTCTCAGCAAGCTGAGAGTGAAACCAGCAAAACACAATTCTATTAGAGGAAAGAGCTTGTTGTCTCAGGCCAGAAATGTTTTCATTTACCTTCTCTCCCTACCACAAAACCCTACAAATGAAACATGTAGACCCCAAAGGGAAAAGCAGGTACCTCAGCATAGCATAAAACAAATAGGCAAAGCTGGCTCTACACTTAATTTCTAACCATCCCCTTCAAAATCAGACACAACAAGCCTCCCCCTCCCCAGGCAAGTGTTTAAGCGTGAGACAGTTCTCCAAACCTGCCCTGACAAATATTTTCTACCATGCACCTCATGACAGCCCTCCTCATAATAAATACCTCAGAAACGTGGTAGATACCAATTAAACTCCGTTATCTCAGTTTGTGTATAGGGAAGTCTTCGCTTATCCTCTGACTTGGATCTGTATTAACAGCAAAGACAAAGAATAGGAATTAACATTTCAAAGCACCTGGTTTTGCACCCAAAATCCCATCATGACTTGTATCTTCATTTCTCTGTCCACTGCCTAAAAAAATGTTACTTTAGAAGAGGTACCAGGGCTATTCGATATTTGTATCAATACATATTGTGCAGGTTGGAATTGTTTGAGCTACCAAAAAAATATTTTAACTTCAGAAAACAAAGTTTTGATCTTTGATTACCATGAATATTCAACAGAGGGAATATAAAACCATGCTCAGCAGTAGCTCTGCTGCTCATACCTTACTCTTTACATAATTCAAGACTTTCTTTTGAGAGCGAATCAAGGCACTGTGTGGGCACCGAAACAAACCTGACAGAGATTGTGAGAGCTAGAAAATCATTACCTAATCTATCACAGCAGCAGGCAATGCTCCTCTTCTTCCTCCATTATCTTAATAATGCAAGGTAAGAGCCATGTCAGGCAAGCAGGGTGTCAGAAACGTGCCCTCCCTACTGTGCCCCTCAGATGATCTCACAGATGAACAATTCTCATCCTTGTGAGGATGCAGCAGAGTATAAAAATGAAACAGTGAAAACAACAAAATCAGAAAAGGATCAAAAAATCAGCACCGGAAAGGGAGACCCACAAAGCTTCAACACCACTTTAAGAGGAACACACCAGCCACATTAACACTGTGCTTTGCCACTGCACTGGACACGAAGCACCAAGGACCAGGGGGATCCCCTGATAGGGAAAGGGGGAAATTAAATAGAAAAATATATGCACGTGTTTCCTTAAAACTTCTTTACCTTTCCTCTGGATTTGAACACATGCAAAGAGGCAAACGGTCCCTATCAGGAAACACACATTGCTGAGTCTCCTTCCTCCTGGGGCTCAGAAGCAACTTGGCGAGACACAGGTCTGCTGAAACGGGTGGATAAAATGAGCAGAGGTGCTGAATGGTGTGAAGAACGTTTGAATTCAAACAGAAGGGGCGCCACATTAAAGGGTGAAAAGCAACAACATTTTAAAGCAGGTCTAGTTTGGCAACGAAGTGCAGTTTTTGTGGATCATCTTAACACTTGTGCATCTGTATCTGCATCCTCCAGAGGACTTTGTGACTCCCTGGACAGTGCTCACAAACCACAGGGAACCCCTGAAAGGAAGGGAGCAAACTCACACTTTTCCTGGTGAAACAAACTCCCCCTCTTTTGGTGAAGGACTCGCCAAGAGGAAATTTTGTAGCTGGATTCCCCCACGAGTGCACCAAGCCCTGCACAAATAAATGAGCCGCTCATTACAAAAGCCCAACCAAGCACAGGCTGGTCAGAGTGCAGCGCCTCTCCCTTCAGTCCTCAGCAGCCACAGCTGCCAGGAGAGCAAGAGGGGCAAGTGTCTTCGTACACCCACACCAGGTGAGCCAAGCAGAGCCTGAACTAACACAGAGAGAGCTTTGAATTACAACACTGCATAAAGATATACTATAGCCAGACCCAGCTATACCTCAGCCCCTTCTCCAGGAGCTGACAGCCAGACCCTGACCCCCTGCACCCACAGCCGTGTCCCCCCACTAACCCAGCACCTGGGCACAGCAGCTCACTCTCTCAGCCCCATGACAGGTTTATTCCAGTTTAACGTTAAAGCCTGGAAAACTATTTGCATAATTAAACATTGATCTGCTCTCCCTCTCTGCATGTGCCTCTAAATTCATGTGAAATACATTCATTTAGTGTCTGCCTCAGGACAGAGGTCCTGCAGACATGATATAGTGCCTGCCCCCTATGGAAAATTCTGGCCATCCTTAGAAAAACAGGAGAATTTTTAAAATGTAAAGCCAAGGTGAAAGACCAGGGGCATTTTCCATTCTATCAGGGAACAAAGGAAGAGAAAAAAAGGGACACAGAGATTAGCGGCCAGGCCGGCACAGAAAAGAAAAAAATACTGCTAGGCTTTGCTACTGGAACGCCCATAATCTTCAGTTGTGGGTGTTTGGACAAAACAGTATACCCAGAATAAGCAACAAAATAAAAATACCAAGCAAAAGGTATGCTACAGAGCCAGTTCTCAAAATATCCTGCAAGCTGCTACCCGTGGGCATCACTGAACACACTTTTTTGTCAGTCATTGAGAAAGTGTAAAGCTCAAGCAATGCAAAGTAACTTCTTATTATTAATTATTTTTGAGAAAGGAGAGGATCCTGCTTGACAAAAAAGAACAGACACTAAGACCTGTAACTCCAGTTATCAGGATGCTGCAGGTCAGAATGTTGTGCCCCAGCTCATTGTGCTTCCTCAACTGAGCCTCAATGAGCACATCAGGTGGAAAAGGCAAACAGGCAGTGGTCTGGGAAGGTATCTGATGGCACCATGGAAATGCAACCAGTCACATACTGGGTGAGCACCTACAGCTTTGCATAGCCAAGAGTGAGAGTAGTCCTCTCCCATCTAAAAGAGAATCAGCCATAGCTTTTCCTTTGGGAGAGAAACGACACCAATGAAATTAGTAACAGAGCAGCTCCTGGTAAAAGGGAAGAAGAAATTACAGCCCACCACAGGTGGCGTGGGATAAACAGTATTAAAAGTAATATTAAGTTTAAAATCTCTATGACACTTCTGTTGACTAGCCAAAAGGTTTGCTTTGTCACCATGCTATTAAAACACTTCCAAGGATCCCAGGATCCATGCTGAGAGGGAGGACTCTGCATTTGATGGAGGAAAATTAATAAAATCTCTCTCCCATACATTTGGATGCTCAGAAGAGACAAAGCCAAGCAAATCATCACAACCAAATCAGCTGACAAGGAAAGACTCAGGGGATCACTTGTGGCAATGCTGACACCTGGGCAAATTTTTCCATTCTGGAAAAGAGTCACCCCAAAGCTGCCCAAGTTTTCCAATGCCCACCCTGAGAGGGGCACTGCCACCCCACCACGGCAGCCCTGGCTTCAGCCCAGCTTCAAAGCAGCAGCAGTTTCTCCAGCTGCTCAAATGGGGTGAGGCTTCACGCTCACCCCTGGGCACAGCTGTCCCAAAGTGGGACTGCAGGGCCCCCAGCTGCAGGACAGGACTGTGTGATGGGAAGAGCATTTTTGCTCATGCCAGGAAGGGGCCGAGGCAGCCACCAGGCTCTCCATGGGCAACTTCAACAGGCAGTGCCAGCAATGCCACTTTGGGCAAAATTGCTTCAGTGCATGAGGTGTCACTTGGAAATAAACCATTTCTCTATGTAAATTGTATAAAGCCATCCCACAGAATGCATCAAAATACCCAAGTGCCCAAAATAATTGCTTCCATGGGAGGCAACCAGCAGATAAATAGCCAATATGAATATTTTAAATTCCAGTTTCTATCTTGTGCGACCATAAATTATTTTCACATTTAAATAACAAATTTGTATTTAAGCTAATCTGAGTCTAACAGTTGAGTCACAATTGAAAAATATCAGGAGAATCCTATTTTTGCTCCTAGCACTGATTATTCCATATTTTCAAAATTGTGATTGGAGGACTGCAACCCTTTTTCCCCCCAGCTATCGCAAAAGAAAATTGCATTGGGTTTTTTTTCTTTTAGAGTCACTTTATCTGAAATTTTATTGAGACTTATCAGAATGCCTTTTGTCTGCATCAAGTCTTTTACTTTTCTTATGTGAATAAATACCGAGATCGTGGCAGGTAGTCGCGGGTTTTGTTCTGCCTAACATTTGTAAAACTTGCTTAGCCTTTTGTTTTGGGCCCTTCCTTAAAGGTTAGTAAGCACCATAACTACTCTGACTTGTAAACGTGGCTAAACAGATAAATATCAGCACAGTTAAGTATATAACATTAAATGCACTGCTCTCTGTTCATAATGCACTTGATAACAAGAAAAGCAGAAGTATAGCTCTTTTCTACTGCTGATTTATAAGACAAGATGAAATGGAGTTTGCATGTCTTGCAACTACATGGAAAGGCCCTTTTTCCTCCACAAAATGCACTGATTACTCCTCTTTGCTCTTCTTCAGAAGCTGAAGAAGGACAGAATAAAATAGCTGCTCTGCATGAGCAAGAAATAACCTCAGGTGCAACAGGTCAGCCCATAACACAACACATCTTGCAGCAGCTTCTGCACTTTAAAAATGACCTGCAAAAAGCAGACAAACCTAACTTCTTATGTTATGCTTTTTCACTTTGTCTGTAATCAAAATATAATTTTTCAGCAGCATTTGCATTTCCCCTGTGAGAACAGAGCATAAAAGCAACCCAAAGCCCTAACACAAGGAACCACAGGTTTCTAGGTAAAACAAATAGCTCTCATCCCACTAAACCCTGCAGCTACTGCAAATCACTTGATACAATATTTAATACAAATACCAGACTCCAGTCCCTGACTGAGTCAGGATGAAGAATCCACTCTAAAAAACAGCCCCCACGTAGATCTCCCCACACATTGATATTAAGTGAAATGAAATAACAAAAGAAACTCATGATTTCCCAACCACAACTCTTGTCAGAGCCCAGTCTAAGAAAATTGTCAGCCAGTATTGGACCAATACTCACATCCATTTCATTGAGCCCACTGCAGAGAGCTGTGAGACTGGTAACACACCACACTACTGCCACATGCCGGGACAGAGACAGCTAAACCAGATCAAGACCTGTACATTGAAGAAACAAAAATCTCCTGTCACTCTAGGAAAGAACACAGCACTTCTGCCACGAATCCATCACATACACAAAGCAGGCACAGTAGGAGCAGAGGAGCATTAACTTCAACTCTGAATACCCACTTTCTGTGCTGTCACACCCTCATGTTTGCTCAGTGGGCTGTGAGGGGAGGCCAAACTCCAGCAAAGGCTCCCAGAGTCTGACAGCAGCTCTCAGCCTCTGCCAACACATCTACACGTGCCCCAGGAGCTGGGTCAGTCCAGAACTTCCTACATCACTTCCAGGAGCAAGACTGCAGCAAGTTTTGCCCGATGGCTGCGTGTCACCAGCGTGACTCCAGGCAGGGCATGGGCTGGGACCCTCACCAAGAGCTTGGCCTGGAGGGAAATACACATTAACCAGCATCCCAAAACTGGAATTGTGCAATTTCCTGTATCATTCCCAAACCTGACTGTTGGTCCCCCATCAAGCATCATTAAAACATACTTGCATGGTCTCTCTTCAGCTGTGTGTGCACTACATCCAACTCATACTTTGTGGTGAGTCTGAACGTGCCAAATGTGATATTTACACATTATTTAAGTTTTTACATATCCCTAAGAGCTGAACAAATTAATACTTTGATTAATTTGGCCATTTACTCATATGCAATTATTTTTGTAAAATTAAGGCATTATTTAAATTTATTCAACAAAATAGCTTCTGGGGTGTTTCTTCTCTGGGTTGGTTATAAGCTCTGAAGATCAAACATTGCTCATTTGAGCTGTATGGCTTTGATTATAATTGTTAAGGTAAATCACAGGGTGCTCCAGCTCTCCCTGGATTCGACAAGTACAGGCAGACTCCTGCACACAAGTTAAATCTGGCACACAGGGCAGACAACACAACCTTGGCATCAGCTCTCAGCAGACACTCAGCCAAATAAATTCAGACAAATGTTTGTGAAAAGGGAATAGGAAAGGTCTGTGTTTGCAGCTTGAGTTAATTCTCTTTAAACTGTGGTTGAATATGTGCACGGAACACCTCCCTCCCTCCTGAGCCCCCCCAACAGCAGCACATTGACAGCAAAGCCCTACACACACACACACACTCTGATGTCCCATTACACAGGCACAGTTACTAAATTGCATCTTGTTCTTTGTTGAATTTCTAACACACTCTCTTTCCTACGTGCCCTAAATAATCTCCTTTGAACAGGTAACACAGTTCCATGGTACATCACCGGGTATGTCGGGATTGCCCGGGGGATCAGACAGCGTGGAATCCCAGACAGATTCCCTGATGCTCCTGATCCCTCCTGGAAAAAGAATGCAGATCCATGGCCTGTAATCAGTATTCAGCACCAGGAAAGGAGCACGAGGGGGAAAACAACATCAGAGTGCTCCGTGCCAGGCAATGCTTTCAAAACACGGATGAGTCCTTCACAGCCCAAACTATCTGTGCTGTTTCTAGTGCACATCTGAAAAGCAATGAACAAAAGCAATTAGTCTACAGAAGTATTTAATTCTCAGCAATACATCTAACTACTTTGCTATTGCTTTTTAATTGGAAAACATGCTATCAGGAACATTTCCTGCAGATTTGGAACTGACCCTGCCATCAGCACGAGTCTCTCCGGGATTTTCACTTCTCATGGTACAACTTTATCAGTAACAGCAATTAATACTTTCTAGACACTGATTTATCTCACCCCAGAGCTCAGAAATAGGAAGCTTAGGTGTTTTGGAAAGTTTCCCCAGCTCAACCACAACCCAGTATAATCAAACTGAAAACACCCCCTGCAGCTGATTCCAGCACACAGAGAGCACAGGGGCACGTGGCTGTTGGTACAACAAGAAGCAGAACCACACAAGTCCACCTTTATTCCAGTGCCTTGTCTCTCTGAAGATGCCCATAGTATGTAATAAACCTAAAGTGCAGTCTTTATTCTGACTGAACCAGACAAAGGAATGTGTGCATCCTACAGCAGAAAGCACATGATGACAGGTAACTCCTAAGTCAAAAATACAAAGAGCAAGGGGGACAACACATAGTTATTTCTTTGTTACTAGCTGAATTAAGGTCTTCTCAGTGACTAAAAACCAAACTGAGGCTGATAATATTCTGTATTTAATTTCGTTCAGATCTGTTCAAGATTGTTCTGTGCAGCCTACAGGACTTCAAAGTCCTACATTTAATTTAGAGCAACTGACCTACTTCTGAAATTCAAATCGACACGACTTTGTGGTAAATGTAAGTAATACACCACTTAAATGACTCACCCAGTTGGAACACAATAAATAAAACCAGAGGTCAATGAGCATTTATAGATCAGTGCCAATGCTGTGAAATAACCACAAGAAACTCACCCCTGGTGAAAGAAGAGCATAGCATTCCGAAGGGAGCAGGGAGTGTCATTACACTCATTGAAAACATTGTACCTAAAAGGAGCTGACAACTCCTTAAAAACATGGAGTGTTGGCTTTAAGAGAAGGCTCCTGCAGAGACTTGGATTTTTACCATATGCCAAGTTACTGTGGAGAACAGCAATTTAAAACATTTTTTCTGTAAAACTTAGCCCCTACTGCCACCTGCAGTTCCCACAAAATGCACTCTCTGATGTAGTGTTTCCATTTCCAAGCAGAAGCTGCTGCACACCCCTGAGTGTAAAACTGGGCTGCCCTCTCACCCAGGCAATGCAAGGATCGTCCTTCCCACAATCGGTATTTAACTGTTTTGTGCATGTACAAGGGTGGACTGCATTCTGTTCTCACTCACACATCCAAGACCTATTGAAATACCACCAAACCTGGTGGGGCTGCAGCCTGGAGACACCTGTCAGGGTAAAGCTTTGTTGCAGTGTTTGCTGTCCCTTGTGTGAATAAATTATGAGTATTCAAAAACCCTGATGGCTAAGGAGCATCTATGTGCTTTTTTCTTTCCCTGGCCTCACTGCTATGGTGTGAATTTTGGCAAGGCCATTGTCTCTTGTGCTGCACCCCCTGAGAGGTGCTAAGTGTTCCTCTCCTCTGCCAGAGCCAGTACAATTCTGGCCCCAAACCCCCTCCTGCAAATAAATAAATTTTAAGAATTGAAAAGAATCAGAAGTACCGTTTAAGAAGTACTCACTAATATGTCTATGTGGACTCCTGTATGGTACAATTCTCATTTTGGTTCCTGACACACCTGAGGACAGACAGTGTCCATGACCACACACGTGCAGAGAGCACAAGCTCTGGTCAGTACCACAACTTCTTTTTCTAAACCTCACCACAGGTCTGTTTTAGAGGTCAATGAAACATTTCTCTGTGCCAGGCTAACCGTGGCTGTCTTCCAGAGCACTGCCTGGCCACTCTCTCACTCCCCTTCCTCAGCCAGGCAGGGGAGGGAACAGTGGCAAAGCTCAGGGACCAAGATAGAAAGACAGACACAGACAGATTGGCTCGGTGAGGTTTAGGCTCCAGGGCTCCTGGAAGTGTCCATGCCCAGCCTGGGGCAGCCCCTGCCTTTCCTCAGCCCCACAGCTGCAGGCACCCCGTGCATTCCCAAAGGCCAAAAATACAGAGTACAGCACATGTGCCCAGTCTCCAGGGGCTCTGCAGTGCCTGTCTCTTGTTATTTCAGAGTCGTTATGACTCAGGTTCTGATCTGCAAGGGCAGCACAACACCCTTGGAGGCATCAAGGGCAAACTACCCCCTGGTTTGGTGCAGAAGAGGATGAGGCCAAAGTGCCACACTCCCACTCCTGCTCACCTTCACCACCACCAGCTACAGTCAGATGCCTCTATTGCTTCTTGACTGTTTTCCCCCTATCTCTTCTCTCTCTGCACAGACCAACCTGGCAATATCCGCAACCGAACAGAAATGGTCTTGAGGTTTTGGTCATTAACCACATACAGGAAGCACAGAGCAAGGCTTCACAAACCTGCTCATCCATAAACACTCGTTTTATGGCCACTTACTTGGTGTTCTCAAGTTATTTCATCTTTTACACAGCCCTTTCCTCAGTCATTAAGTGGCTTCATTGCAATTACTTCAAGGTTTGCAAGCATTTTATTGTGCTTTTTCCCCCCTCCTTTCAGCAGGATTTGGGCAGCATAATCTTGAGTTTGCTTTACCACAAAGTTGGTCCCAGAAACCTGAAGGCAAAGATCTCACCCAGAAGACAGCAGTGAGCACCAGCATCTAGACCTCATGAGACGTCAGCTTCCCCTGGAAGAGGGAGGGACAGGGGATTGCACACTGTAAATGATGACTACAACCACCAATCCAGCTGTCTCACACCAAGCCACCTGCGGGTCATCACCACTGCACATCACCCAACAGGCAAAGCCAAAAATTGGGGACAGGGAGGCAACCAGATAGAACAAGAGCAGGGGTTACCTTCTCACAGCAGTAAAACAGAGCTCAGAGGTCAAGCCTCTTTTGAAATTTTCCTTTTTTACCCCTTTCCATCACACAGTCCTTTCACAGTTCTACTGTCTATAATGGCATTAAGGTAGAGTGGAATTAGTGGAAAGCAGAGACCAAAAGCACCAGGGAGATTTCTTAATTATAATCCCAAATTATAATTGGGGTCCTGCAGCCCTCGTGTGGAGGCAAGAGCCATGTCCCCTCTGGAGCAGAGGAGAGGAACTGCTGCCAGCACATCTGGGCTGCCATCCAGACAGGATGGGACCAGCAGCTCACTGGGAACACCGAGGCCAGACAGGAAGATCCCTTCTACCCAGAGCAATTTATTCTAGAATGGATAAACAGGCTCCCTGGATGGATTTTAAAAACTCATGCAGGAAAATGTGGCTGTCCAAAGAGTGTGTTTGTGGGTTTGTTTAGCAAAGAAAAACCCTCCAAATGAATACAATCTAGTCCTGCTGCAATACACACTCCTGTGTGTGTATGAAGGTAAATAGAGAACTTAGTGTTGCTCAAATCTACAGCAAATTAACTACCTGAAGGAAAACAACCCCCCTTGCATCTCAGTGGAGTAATATAAAGGGTCACAGCTTCCACTGAGTCTGTGGAACCAGTAGAGCTGCAGCCCTCACCCACGTTGCCACCAGAGGAGCAAGGATCAGCAGGCTCTTCTCTCAAAGCCAGCCAAATGCCCCCGTGGCTGTGCAGAAGCCAGAGGTCACCCTTGTTCTCCCTTTGATGTGTTCTGAGGTGGGCTATAGCACCAGAGGGGGTCTGAAGGTCAGAAAGACTTTGACATCCCTTTTCCTTTTTCAAGAACAAAGCTTTAGTGAGAGATGACTTGGATAACAGGGATCTGTTTTGCTCTGTCGTGCAGTTCCATCATAAGTCTATGCATTTTAATGCTCTTTTCAACAAAGCCTCCAAGTTATAGATCTGTATTAATAAGCACAATGGGAAAACCCACTTCTTCCTGCCTTTTTGCTGTTTTCTCCCCCCAGACTCATTCAAATTATCTTAAGCTTTTTTATAACAAATGCAAGATGAAGAGACTACCACCACTCAGCAGTAGCCTCAAGAAGCATAAACACATTAGCTAATGGGCTGTTCACAAGCTGCAATGGTCAATTAAATACAGAGAAAACATCATCCCAGTGACAGCACCGCACTCCATCTTAATTCCATCAAGGCATAGGCAAACAAGCTCAGTTTGCTCCCAGCCCTGCCATCCTCTTAAAGCCAGAAAAGCCAGGTGAGTTTTTCCCCAGCCCCTCTGAACTGAAAAGCTAACATTGTTTAGGGTACAAGTGGATTGATTAACTTTCAAGATCACTTAAGTAAAGACCAGACACTTAGTCAATATTATTTTGCTCTTTTAACCTTCTAGTTAAAGTATAAAAGCTGCCTTAAAGGCACAGCATAAAATTTTATTTTCATCCTCTTTTATTTCATTGTAATTTGTTGTCATAAAAAAGATAAAGTAAAAAAGATTACACTTCTAATGCCATTTCCAAAACCTTCAGAACAAAAATGATTTCTCAAGGAACTGATAGGAAACAGAACACAAGCCCAGCACGGCCAGGAGGCAAAGTCTGTTCCACCCAAGGCCCAGCTCTGGATTATCCACAGCATGGGATGAAAGGTCTTTTCTTCCAAAAAAAGGGATCCACTCACCTGGTGCAGCCACACTGCTTCTCAATGCTGTTTGACAACCCAGGTGATTGTCTTGAACAGGACAGGAAAACCGAATGAAAAGTTCAATGCAAAATTCCATTTCAATGCAGGACAAGAAGATTAAGGTGAGTTCACGTCACATAGTGCACACTTGGTTTAGGAAAACCCATGACAGTTATAAATCCATTATAACTTCATTTTTCCCAGTATATCCCTCTGGCAGTAGATGTCTGTACAAAAAATTTCCACTAGAGAAAGAACTGTTCTCCCTTTCTAGTATACATTCAAGTACATAAAAATAACCAGAGAAAACACCTGTGGTCAGTATAAAGTAGACTTGAAACTTTAAAAGTACCACTTAAAGTTCCTTTGACGTATTCACTGACATTCATTTGATTTCATTACTAATTCTTATGCTAATGCTTACTCATGACTAGGGAGAAAAAGACATGACCCCTTAAGCTGCCTGATATTACTGTGGATTTCTAGTTGTTGCCTGACATTATTACAGATCTCCAACTGAATGGCTGTTAAATTGAAAGCCAAGGGAAGGAGGACTGAATGTGCTTCAGTATATTCATACGGGCACCAGTGACATGTGTGAAACATCTTCTGGTGAGCAAGTGTTATATTCTCACAAACATTCAGACACACAAGAATGAAGTCAAAAAAATGAGCCCCTTGTCCCTGGACAGAGAGGTTCCTCCTTCACATTTCCCACAGGAATTAATGGCAACTCCTTCCTGCACAAACACATATTCTCCTCGGTGCCTTTTTCTCAAAGTTGAGCCATAACATAAATCTGAGATTAAAGCAACCCTTCCTCCGAGCACAGCGCAGCACACAGCTTTCCTAACAGAAGTATCGCTCGTATTTCCAGGACACATTCACCACCAGGGTGGGAACTAAGCCTACAGGGCTGCTGCAATCCCCATGCCTGACTGAGGTACCATGGCCTAAATCGTGAGGGCTGTAACTCACAGCTGAACCACAACCCAGAGCACAGACACTTGATCCACGCTGAGTTGAGAACAACAGGGTCTGATTGAACAAGGAGGACGAGATGGACTCTGCATTACACTAATCGCCAAACACTCATCAACCAAAGATTGTTAACGGGGCGTTGAAGCGGAGCTGACTATTGCCCCATCTATCAAACCAAAGTAAATGACACGTCCCTCCAGGCAGGCATCCCCGGGGCGGAGACTGGGCAGAGTTTGGGAGGGACTTGTGTAGGTGAATTCCTGGAACTAATCTGTGTGAACACCGCACTTTCCCAGAGAACTAACATCTATGCATGTTAATTAATAAATATGCATAGGTCTGTAATCGTTAAGGTACCGCCATGGCAGCAGTTGGGAGGCAAGTGTGGCTGGAATTATCTCCCTTCCTTCGTAGCGCTACTATTAAATCCACCTGCTTCGTAACTTCCACGAGTTCTGGAGTTTGCTTCCCCAAATCAGCAGCAGGTTTTTCAAGTCCTGAAGAAAGGCCAGGTGTTCACAGCACCCCGGCACAGCCCCCGCCTCAGGAGCGCGCCATGAGCCCGGCCCTGTGCGCGGGCGCCATTTTGCGGGCAGGTGGCCCCGGGCTGGGCAGCGCCTCCTGGGGTCAGCGTTGGGAAAGGTGCCTGGAATCCTCGAGTGGCAAGACTTGTTGTCAACTAGGCACCAGCATTCCTTAATTCAGCAATTCCAGTTTGTGGTAGAGCACTGGCTTCAAAGGCATGGGATTTCTCCCCGTGCCGTGCCCTGCCGCTTGGTCTGTCCGCACACCCACCTCTCCTTGCCCGTCTCTGGCAAACCCACCTGTAAAACCCAGATCTCCAAACCCTTCCCAGCGGCTCTTGATTCCCCAAGTACACACCCTGGCCCCTCGCCAAACACCTCCTCTGGAGCTGCTCCTAAAGGCACCCCAGTGCCCTGCAGCACCCGACGAACACGGATCTCACTGCACCCAAAAACTCTGCTTAAACCACAGAAGAATTTAAGTAGAACCACCAGCTTTTCCCAATCCGTACAAGACTTGGACTATTCAGTTGCAAATTCTGAGCAGGCTCCACTTTCTCCTCTGTCTTTTTTATGGTTCTTAACTGATAATTCAGTATCTCAATACAATTTCTCCACAGTTTCTGTTTTAAAGCAGACAGCAGGCTGTGAATACCTACATATTAATGTACAAGCATACGTCTCTTATAAAGAGCGGATTTACAAATTCTTACAAAATATTTTAAATATCACATCTATCTTGCATTCTGCATCTCCCAAACCCACTACAAGTGTAATTATAAACTATTAGTTATGTGTTTGTAAACCCAACAGCTTAATCATGTTTAATTAACCACATTGTAAATGGAACATGGGATAGTTAAATATTGTCTTGCTAAATTGATGAACACCTGAAACACACAATTAGTTCCACCACCAATAAATTAACTTTAACTAAAAACTGCCATTAGTAATTATTTTCCTTCCTTCCTGGTAGACCACTAGGATTAGAGATAATAAATAGCCAAATCAAATCCATAGCAATTTGTTAAGACCACAACTGCAGGGAGCCCTCCTGCTGCCAATTTTACTTTTCTCTAATACATTCTTCAGCAGAAATTACTAACTGCTGCATAAGTCATTGTTTCCCCTTGGTTTTTCATTTCCAAAACTCATTTTTACTTGCGTTGCGGTGTTTCAGGGGTTTGGTGTTTCAGGTTTTGGGGTTTGGTTTTTTTTGTAGGGTCTTTCATTTTTTTGTGGGTTTTTTTTTGCTGGGGTTTGTTTTGGGAGGAGGGGGGGGAGAGGAAAGGGTTGGCATAGGGAAGGAAGGGTAGACTTTAAGAACTACCAGATCAAATGTACCAAATTCTCTCTGCTCCTCACCTGGAGGTAAAGGATCATCCCCTCACTTGAACCTCTCACAGAGGATCTCTGGCTGCTGGTTTATTGGCACAAGTAAAAAGTGGGCACATACTGAGGAAATATCTTCACACAAGCACTTCAAGCCATTTGCTTACCCATTTCAAGACACAAACACACAAAAATGAGAGGCCTTGGAAAAGTGTCCACTCAAAAATAACGCACATTTTCAGAAGAGAAACCAGACAATACAAAATATATAGCATTAGACTGCAGGGTGTATCTGTAGGTCAAGAACTCCTATTCACTGTCATTATTCCCTATCATTGGCATCTGCTGTGGAACCAAGAGGCAGAAAAATCTAAAATGGTGAAAGGAAATAAACACAATGCAGTGACAGACTGCCAAACTGTCGTATCATAGCCTTGAAACCAGAGGATCGGGAGGCCTTAAAAAAGGACTAGGCGTTTGTACAAACAACAACATGCATTATCATAAGGATTTAATAACGCTTTGAAGCAGATGACATATCTCTGGAGCTGTAGCACAAGGCTAGTACAAGGAGCTGGGTGTACCATTACTGCTCTCAGGCTTCTTGCAGCAAATTCAGAACCAGCTCTCACTGAATATTGACACCAACATTTATAAACCTGACCAATCATGAGACACAGTGAAAAGAAAAAGGAATTTCTTTCCACCTGGACTTAAGCTGGAGCAGCTTCATTTTGTGTACAGGTTCCTTAGGTGAGCCAGAAATATATTGCAGTCTCTCTTCTCCCTTGCACATTGGTACAGAGAAATGAGAATTCAACCAGGCCCTACATCACCGTGGATAGGATAGGAGGGAAAAGGCAGAGGTTGAAAATTATGTGAGTGAGGCTGTGACAAACAAGAAATGAGGGGTTGCATATGCAGAATCTCTGAGTTAAAAAACCTCCTGTGAATACCAGTTCTTCCCAGAATTTCAACAGAAGGTTGGCAGTAGCAATGCCTGGCAGACAAACACCAGTACAGAAATTTTCAGCCCAAGTGACTTAGTTGTTGAGAAAGTTACTTGGGGTTGTCCAGTCTTTTCAACTTACCTGTTATTAGCATGACTAGGTTGCTCTGGCATGCCAAGGCAGTGTCTCACACACATGTAGTTTGCCTGTAGCTGTACACCTGTCCATTATTTCTACAGATTAAACTCCATTGCAAGGATTACATCTCCCAAAATTGTCTCTAGGAAATTTTACATCTCCTGTAGCAAGTGATACAACAAAAGATGAACTTTCCAATGAACTGTTAGTAACTCACTGCATGGAAAAATCAGATCTCTTGCATGCTGTAATACATTTACAGTAATACAGTTATTTGCCTCAAGCAAACTAAAAATTGAATGGCAGAACCAGCTGGTTGCAGCTGGTAGTGTGCAAAGTTGAACTCTTCCTTTCTCTACTGCTTAGCTGCAAAAGCATTAGCCAACAGAGCAAAAGATTATTTGTACTTCACTCAGATTAAAAAGCATAAATGCTAGAACTGAATCTATAGCCTTCACTTCAAGAAATAACATACAGTGTTTCAAAAGAGGAGGAAACAGCTTTGATGAAACATCAAATGGGATAATGAAAAAGATCAGTGAGATGAGCTTGACATGAATATTGGGCAAAATTTGCTTTCTGGAAAAAGGAACTCAAGCCCTGCCTTTGTACCTGACCTGATTTTTAACATGGTACATGGATGCCTGTAACTGGCTGATGACAAAAGCAAGCAGAAGATGCTTGCCAACCAGGAAAATGTAGATTCAGCTGAATCCCTGATGCTTCTCTGTGACAAAACAGTCACCAGGAGGGCTGTGGAACAACAGAATGTGAAACAAAATACAAAAGATACCATGAACTGGAGGAGTAATGGAAAAATAATTTTCCACTACTCCTTCAGTAATTTTTCCACATACGACTGATGTTCTTCCTCTGGGATGGGGGAGACTGGGGCTTAAGCAAACCTAACCAAGAGTTAAAGGATAAATATTGCCTAATGACAGGCAAATGGCATTAAAACAGAGGTGGCATAAACGAATGTTGAAGTTCCGTCTCTGCTCAGCACCCTTAGCACCCAAGTCAGAAAAGAACCACAGCATTCCTTAGAGAAAAACACAGCAATGCTAAAGATGCCACAGAAAAAGGAATAAAATCAGTTCAGACTTCCTTTGTAGACAACCCATGAGTATCACAGATGTCTTTAAGGACAGCCAACCTTTTTTTTTTAATACCTTGAGATATGTGGCTTAAACAGTAAAATCCAGAAAGCAGCAGAATTTTCTGAAATACTGGAATAAAGACTTCGAATCAATTTAAAAACAGATAAAGAAAGGCAATTTCACAACCAAGAGCTAAAGCACAGAAGACGTTCTAACACAAGCAGATGAACAGTGCAGATGCAACATTACAATCAAATTTCTACACACAAATAAAGCACAGGGGAGAGCCAAAAGTGATACTTAGGGATGGAGATTGTGACCTAATATGTATAATTAAGCCACTTCAATTAATTCAGCTCCCTTTGTTCTTTTTACAGAGAAATGGAAAGCAATAGATAACAATTCCACACTGAGTAAAAAATTTATTAGGCCATTCTCCCCCCCCCTCCAAAATGCTTTGTCTCCATTAAACATAATGGGAAAAAGAGTTGCTCTGCATGAAGAGCTTCCAGTTCTACAAAGTCAAAGCTTTAAGGGAAGACATCTACTCAAAAAACAACCCAAACCCAGACAGTTATTTGACCAAAATGCTGCCTTTTCCAATTTGCTGTGACACAGTAAGGAATGACACAGGGTTGGTGTGTCACAAATACTAAGATACACTGATTACATTAGTCCAACTGAAAGTATTTCTTATAATTTCCTTATTTCTAAATATAGAATTGGAAAAACTTCCCCCCCCAAATAGCATCTTTTTATACAGCAATAGCAAAATGCAGCAAGGATATCTAAAGTAAAATGATAGAGGTGTTAAATTGGAAGAAAATTGTATGAAACAAAAATGGAAGCTGATATTTCTGTCATTTGGGGGTTTTTATATCTTGGAGACAAAGTACCAAACCAGCTCCCACACTGGCCCACGCTCCTAAAAGAGCTCCAGGTACCATGAGTCATGCTAGGGCTGATGGAAAAAAAATTAACTTCTTTGGGGACACACAGCTTTCTGGAGATCAATCCACTACATTCACAGGAGTCACTTCAGGCAAGGAATTCATTAATTCCAGGTCAAATAAAGCAGAAATAAGCAGGTTCATAATGCAAATTATCTTGGTTTCCCATTTTTCACATAATGTTGAATAAAAGGAAGAGGGAAAATGCACTGATGCAGTGCAGGAGAGAAAAATATACTCCCACCACATAATGGTACCTTTATGATCCTTCTGTTCCAGAGCTTTGTCACTGCTTTGGGAATATAACTTTATATCATTCTATTTCTTATTAAATTTTATTTCCTGTAATAAAAATATTGAAGTCAACAGTAACAAAACTCGGTCTTTACCACATCCCTGGTGACCCAATTATCCTTTGAAGAGGTATGATCAGTCACTATGGTTATAAATGTTAATGCAATGGAAGGCATTAATATTAGTCAGGGAAAAAAATATAACAAACTCCATTCTAATCCTCATGGAAGCAAATTACTAAATAAATGATCAGAAGATAAGAGTTTGCAGCACATTCTATATAAGCCGTTTGTCATCAAGCTTCATCCATGGAGGTTAAAGAAATGCACATTATCCACTCTTACATCAGCACTATCTAAACATTTTTCTGATCACCAGGTGATTGTTGCCTCTCAGGGTCCTGATCAGGCTCCTGGAGCTGCACACATGGGCACAGCACAGATTTTGGTGAGGCAGAGCAACCCACTTGTGCTGATATGTGCACTTGTGTGTGTTTAAAAATGCACACACACTTCCAGAGGTGCCTGTTCAATTGCATTGTTCTTTAACTGTGGAACTTCTCAACACAGTGGCCTTGCAGTAACCTTATCCTATCAGTACATGAGATAAAAGGCTGAAATCAAAAATACATGTCTTCTTTAAAAACACCAGGGTAAACCCCTGGAAAAAAGAGCAGTCATAATACAGATGTTAAATTAATTTTCTTTTTAATAACAAAATTGTGTTAGCCTTAAAACAACTTGGAGCATTTGTGATTCATTTATTCCAATAGAAATACATTGTTAACCAAACACCATTCCCTCACAGGAAGGATTTCCAATTGATATGTGAAATACATGGGATTATATATTACTACATATATTATACAATATGTAACTCATGTTCAATACTTTCTCATTCCACATGTACAGCTAGAACTTAATTACCTTTGTGTAAAAGGTTATTCATCCTCTCCTTTAAATGCACCTCTTCAAGTCCTGAGAAGTTTTCCAATATAGTATTATTTTGCAATTAATGCATCTTCTCCAGTACAACAAAAACTTGCTTTCTCTCACAACAGAATCCATTTATTCTCCTTTCAGATCTCCTGCTCAGGTTTCTTACACTAGACATTAAGGCCAACAACTCACATAGATCTTTGGTCTCTTGACACCATGAGGTATATAGGGTAGTTTAGAGGCAAAAAACCTGTAGAGAAAATTGGCATATACAGGATGCTGCTCCTTTTCACATTTCCAGCTTGACAGAATATGTAAGGCCATCTGAATTTTAAATTACACACATCACTTCAATTACAACATAATAGCTTCATCTGAAGCTAGCAATTATGTTTTGTAAAATAAATTAATACTTCACTTCAAGAAGCTGTAGACAAGTCCAAACCTCTGAAGCAGGCTTTTGTTAAGTCATTAATTTAATGCACAGGTTTGTCAGCTCTTTTCTCACAAGCTTTGATCCATCTTCTCAATGTGCCTCCACATGAAGCTGTTCAACATGCTACAAACGGCATTATACATGAGTCCTGGAATGTTTCCTGTCAGACACACAGAGCAACACTCTGCCCTTCAGCTGTTACAGCACCTTCTCAATGGAGGCTTCATTTCCCACCAGACAGGCCTCAAACTCAAGTGTTCTCTCCTAACTTGTTTGCCTGTCAGACAGAAGAGAAATAATTACTGAAAAACATTTTACATGTCTTATTTTTCTTGTCCTACTTTATAGGCTAATATTTAATGTGAAAACCAGAATTCATTGATTTTTTTTAACATTAGAAGTGAAGTGGTATTTGGAAAGCTCAGAGGCTGTTGAGGTTTTTTTCCATTTCAACTGAATGCAGTATTACTCTGTATTAAGCATAAAAGGAGAGCAGCCTAGTGTGTGTAGTATAATTAAACTGATTAAGTACAATAATTACCATATAATTAACAAGATAGCATAGCAAGAAAAAAACATAAGAAAACCACATATTCTTTCACTTCTACACTAAGTCTGCTTAATTCTAAGCTAACAATTCCTGTCTTATACAAATCCCCCCTTCCCCCTCCCTTTTAAAACTAACTCTTCTGGGAAACCATTCCCAAACTTAGAGGATATAATTTACATTTTCTACTCTATTACCTGTTGAATCAAACAAAAATTTAATTTCTCACTTCAGAAGTTTCATTTAGTGCAGATCAACATCAGGAAAACACTTTAAGTGGCTTTAACCCAGGAGACTAATGGAGGATAAAACACTTCCTCAGGTATATATTAATAGTAGATTATGTCCCACTATAAACATGACAAAAAAGCACAATCCAATACATGAAAAGTATGCTTGGTTTTTTGCTGTAAAGCACAGGATTGTTGCTGAATGTATTATTTTAGATTGCCTTGCTAAAATTTGTTTTCCTTTAAGGAAATAAAATCATTTTTTTACATATAATGCAATACCTTCTGGTGAATGCTGTTAAGCCTTTTCATCCTTAAGAGCCAAGGAATAAATTTAATCTCCATTGTATGCAGGAAAAAGATACCTTTGGAAACTTCATGCACATGTTCAGTAATGCACAATCTAACCAAGATGGAGGTCAGTAATGGCTCACATAAGATAGAGGGGAAAATAATTCAAAGGTACAGTAAAAAAGATAATTACTCTGCCTCTTCATTTTTAAGCAGTTGGTATCTGGGACTCTGGAGGTCTCCAATGCTCTCAGCAATTGGCTTATTTAGTGTTTCTGGCAGAAGAAGAGTAAGGAATCCTGCAGACAGTCCACTGATTCCAAACACCATGAACGGTACAGAAGGACTGAGAGATTTCTGAAATTAAAAGTCCATAATAAGAATCCAGAATTCTTCCCTGCTCTCAAAATACAGGAACTGCATTCAAAACCAAAAGACCACAACTTGTCACTCCAGGGTTTTGTGCAATTATCCATATACTGGTAGAGCAAAGAAACACAATAAATGCCATTTCACAGAAACAACTTGATATGAAAACTTAGTTTCCATGTATGAGAGAATTCAGATACTGAGTGAGCCTTAGCAACACCAAATGCATTACATGACAACCATTTCAGTAACAGATGAAATAGTAACACAGCACAGAACATTGACTATTCCCAAAGACATAAAATACTAGGTATTTTTAAGTCTTGTTCATTAATTCTTGAAGTTAACTCTACTTAATTTTTCATAAAACCAATTTTTTTGTCAAGTGCTGTAAGCATATGTGGTACCAAAATAAGCAAAGTGCTTTGGACAGAATTTAAGACACATGAGTTACATAAAAGAGTTGAAAATAATCTTACCATAGATGGTACAAATGGAGCCAAAATGCCCCCAAATCTGCAAGACATGGAGCAGACACCCAAGCCAGCATTTCTGTTTTGAACAAAGGATGACAGATTTGTACTTTTAGAATGCACAACTGAATCATGCAGGAACATGTGATGGCACTGTCGGAGCCAATTTACATATATTTATTTTTTAAGTTATATATCTTGAACTTAAGTTTTTAAAGAACTCCAGCAGTTACTCTAAAGGTTTTCCTCAACTGGCTGCAGGTCAGGTAAAATCACATGATTTCAAACCCTCACAAAACTGCCCTGGCTGTGCAATCAATCCTTCAATCAGTCCACCTGCCCAGGTTGGGCAGTTTAACTGGACACCCCTGTGCTGAATGGGCAATGATTTCCAAATGAGGCAGGATCTTCAGGCAGAAGATGCTGGATGCCGTCTCCAGCTTGGGCTGGCACAGCCTCGGGCAGTGGCCTCTCCTCTGCCACCTCAGGGTGCACAGATGGAAAGTCAGTGTTTGCCAAACAGAACATAACTATCTGCCAGTGAAAAGTTTCAAAGAACGTGCCCAGATGTGCCATCACAGGGGCTGCTGAGTTCTGTGCTCCATTCAATTTTCAGACAAGTTTAAAACAATCTCAAGTAGACAGTGATAATCCAAGTGTGGCTTAGAACAGCAGGATCCTCTTGAAGGAAAAGTTAAAAAGTCCTCAGAGTCGCTCATTTCCTGACCAACTGCAAAAGTCTGCCATCTCTGTATCACTCCTAAATACAGCATTTAACAGCCCCTTCAGACACTGAGGTTGGCACCAGTCATCAGGGAGAAGGCAAGAACAAGCTCTTGGTGGCTGTTCTCTCTACCTCTCATCCATCATCATCCTCAGTCTTGCTGCTGAGCTGAGCTGCTCCTGCTCACCCTTTTCCTTCTGTAAAGCCAGGAAGACAGTGACAGACTCAGGAAGACAAGGAGAGCAGTGATACTGGTCACTAGTGTCCCAGTATCACCCACCTGCACATCCCTTCCTAACAGCCCTTTGCACAGGTGAAGGGAAACAGACCATGGAAGGAGCTGATGAGAAGCCAGTGACTTTGGAGTAAAATAAACAGAAAAAGCAGCCTTCTATCATCAGGTCCTCTTGGGAAAAGGAACAGAGCAACCCATGCTTCCTCATAATGAGGTAGCACCAACCTGAACCCTGTAAAACAAGGCCAAGCACATCCCTGCCAACAAAATCCTTGCACGATGGGACACATCAGCCTGTGTGGGAACCGTTCCTTTGGAGGCAACCTTCCCACAGACCCCAAGCCTGTCCATACCCAGAGGTTTGCTGGCTTCTTTTTCTTCTGCTCAAAGGGAAGAGGGCAAAAGGTGGCCCTAAAAGCAAATGGTATTGTTTCCATTCCAATGCAAAATGAAAGCAGTTATTAGAAGACTTTATGATAGTTTCCCCACTGTGAAAATAATCAAATAGCTGAAGTTACTGAAAATAAGCAAAAAAGCTAGCCCTAGGCAATCAAATGGACTCACTCTGATTTCACTCAAGACAGACAAGGGTATCATCATTTTTCAACCATTTTCTCATGAAAAAATCCCCATGAGTTTATCTTTACATCTATATTACCAGAGATATGATTACATTTTGTTCCCAAAGACAACCTTTCTCTTTGTCCAAAATACAACAGCAGTGAAGTTTTCTACTTTTAACTTTTTTTTTTTTATTTTACTCCCACATCAAAAAAGAGCCCAAAGCACAGACTCCCCAGCCTACAGCACCTCCCCATTTCCAGCATTAGGTGTATTTCTCATTGCTGCATGTACCAGTGAACTTAAAATATATACCTAAGAGGTCTCATACTTAAACTCATACATTTAAATAAGGAGCAGTAATACTGAAGACATTTTAACTTTCCTGCAAAACATCCAATTAGAAAAAAAAAAAACAGTTATCCCACCTCTACCTTTGAATGTACATGTCTCATGCCATGACTGATGCCAGCACTACAAGTCTTTGCAGAGACCACCAGATGGTGCTGATGTTTTGCTTTACATTTAACACTCAACCATCACCACCACTCTCTTGCAGGAACTACACTATTTGCAATTAAAAGTACCAGAGACATAAATTCTTTTAAGTTTTTTAAATTGTCACACATCAGGAATTTTCATACAGTTTAATGTAACAGTTTGTCACATTATTAAACATGACTGGTCTAATGAAGTTGCTCGTTTTTTTAACTGTCTTCTTGCATTTTCTCCACTGGTGGTCTGTGAATCTGACAAAGTACTTTTTTTGCCAGAATATTAGAGCATATTCTCAAATGAAGCAGCACTTGATTTTTTTAAAAAACTATTCATAATCACAAACATTTAGTTTCAAACACACAGAGCTGCTACTGTAATTCCTACTAGGTATGAGCTGTCACATACTTGGCACCAAACACCAGTAGGGCCTTAGAAGACAGTGTAACATGAAAACACAGCAAAACAAGCAGAAGCCAATAAATTTAAACATTTTCAGATTTCATTTTCCTGATTCTTAACTCCTGAGAAGTAGAGGGGACAGGAGAACAAACAAAAATCAAACACGTTAAAAAAAAAAGGGAAATTTTTGAAGGCTTTGAAGGATACAAACCTTGGGATGGGGTAAATAACAACCCCACCCATACAAGTGCAGTCAGCAGTGCTTGGGACTTGCATTTTCAACCTAAACCCGTGCCAAGAATCACAAACTCAGTATCTAGAAAGAGTCACTCCACTTCCATCCTCATCAGTAGAACTGCAAATGCTGCATTCATAGCCCAGGTTTTATGCCTCCTTAACGTGGTAATTTATAAACCTCAACAGAAGAAAGTCAATTCAAGGAGTTACACAACTCTTTTTTTTTTTTTTTTTTTTTTTTAATTTCCCTCCAAAGCCCTCAATATCGTGGAATCAAGTGATTTGTGTCACCATCCTCCCTCCCTGCCTCCTTCCCTCTGTGGTGCTACAGCCATATCCACCAGCTGGGACACCTTCCTACTCCACATCAGCTTTCAACTTTCCTGCTCACTCTACATTGGGCACAATTTTTGCAGTGGCTGTTCTTAATCAATATGGCTCCAATTCTGAAGGTGTACTTACAGCACCATTCAGAAAATCACGTGGAACCAACATGGGGGTGAGAAGAGTAAGACTGCGTATTATATTTTCCTATCTCAGATTTATCTTGGAACAACAAAAGAATAACTTCACACAGAGTTGGTAACAACTACAAAAATAAATTAAGGGTTTAGCCCAGTTGTTCATTAATTAAATGGTGCAAAGCAAATTTCTGTCATATAGATACTATTAAAATGGGTTGCATTATAAATATTTAATTAAATAATAAAGATATAGTAAAGCACTTGTTTTCCAGCAGGCAATCAAACACAGTCATATGGGAGATACAAGTATACACAGCTGAAAATAGCCCTGCCTTAATTACAGAATGAACTCATTGTTATTTCAGGTAAAAAAAATTACAGATAGATACGAACGCACACAAGCAACCAGTATTGCTGAGCATAAAAAACAATTTCATTTACCCAGAAGTTCTGTTAAATTACCTCAGCACTGTTGGGTACAATTCAGATGTATAAATGTACAGGATGTTGAAAGCAGCACTGACCAGCATTTTTCCACACAGAGCTAATAAAGTGGGACCCAGGAGAAGACCTTTCAGGAAAAAAAAAATAAGCTGTAACAGTGAACAGTCTCTTTCCTTACTCTATTTTACACAACTAGAATCTGTCACACAAAAACAATGTTTAACCCATACATGTTTGAACTACAAGCAAAAAAGCAGTATCTCAGCTCTTCCCAACCAAACTAGCTTCTTAAGCTATCTTAAGAATAGATATCTGAAATTGTACTTAGGAAAAAGAAAATCAGACCCTTTTTTTGGAGACTATAAAACTATCACAGGTCTAAAAGAAGGGCTGCTGCTTCCCAGCTCTGCAGTCAGAACATCTTCCCAGGTAACTGTCTTTTGACAAGCACAGACAATATATCCTCCTTGACTAATTTATTAGATAAAACCATAAAACTTGATTCACTCCAACAGTTTATTTGCTCTCCAAGGACACCCTGTTGGGACTTAAGATTGCAACAACTCTTTAGTTGGAAAGAACAAATGCTAATGCAACCCAGTTTACTAATAGACTGAGTTTAGTTGGCTAAACTGAAGTGTGCATCATTTAAAATTCCAAAAGAAACCTGGCTTTTATCATTCCGACTTGTTACAGTTAAGTTTACATAATAAAAAAACCCTTCTGTTTTAATAAAAACAGAAGTTAATACTTTTTATTATGAAAAAAGAACAACTACTTTGATTAGCTGTATTTCAGGTCCTCTTCCTCAGCACTGAATTCAATGTTTTTGATTTGCATCAAATGATGTTCATTAAGTCATGGGAAACGCTGATTGCTTCTCAATTGCTTTTCTTTTAGTTTTGCCCTTGAGTATTTTCAGTGTAATTCATCTGATCCAGTCAGACTCTATTTCAACTGATGCAGAAATTCATTTGTATGTAAACTGAAATACAGAAACTTAAGTGTGATGCATTTTCGTAGTTATTTTGGTAATTCACGTAAAACAGATGCAGCATTTCCATCCAAGTTCCTTTGCTCAGAGGGACTGGAACATTACATACAGTTGCCAGATGGCAAAGTGTGAACCTGCTCCTCAGAGCCCTGCCGGGTGCCATCAGAAAGCTGGGACATCCCTTTTCTTCCACCAAGCAAACATGAGGCAATGAAGGTATTTGTAATTTTCAAATGTGTTTTAAAACTTGCTGCTTCCTCTCCCAGGCAGGATTAAAACGGAATGCTGCATGTCCATGCATTAACAATGTAGCATTTTTCATTTTGATGCCATCAATGCCATTAGGAGTCTCATTTGCAGTGCCATTATGTAGATGCTCCCTCTTTTAGTCACCTTCATGAGTAGGAGTTCACTTAAGCAGCACTTTAGAAACTAAAGGAGTCTATAAAGTTACCTAAGAAAAAGTACCCACCCCAAAATGCAAGTTCTCAACACTAAACATCCAACATGACCAAAAGCAGAAGTAAAATCGATTTAAAGAACTGCAAATTCTCTTTCCTTCTGCAGTGGAAAGCATATCAATGAAAACTATAAAAAGGTATTATGCCTTCAGCACTAGCAGATAAACCTAAATGAAAGCTAAAATCCAGTTACCCCCAGACTAGGAGTCTCCTTTGCTTGCTGTAACGTAAAGCAGACACAAAATATCTTGTGCTTTACAGCAGCTTTTGAAAAGTAACAGTATTACAGCTCCATTCCCCCTCCACTGCCATTCTCCCTCACCATCTTCCAGTCTGATACACAAACTAATTGATGAATTTTATGTGATAAGAAAAGGAGCTGAGGGACAGTATCAGTTTTTACTTAACCATTGGGAGAATTATAGTCTCAAATTCAGTCCATAGCTTTAATAACAGAAATGTTCTTGGCTTTATTCCACAGGGGAAATGACTCATTCACAAGTTCACTGAGTTGTTTAGAAATCAAGCAAAGGTTACAGATGTGAGAGGCAAGTGCCTAACATCTCATTAAAATCTTAAATCCCTTGTAATAAAATCAAGGATCTTATCAATCACTCAGAAGGACAGGGACTTAGACAAGCATAATAGCGATGGGAGGGTCAGACTAGAGCTGCAACAATCCTCATTTCATCCAAAGTGACTCATCTTCATCAAGCTTAGAACCAAGTTTCTTTCTACTGAACTGACACAGATCACTCTGGGCCAAGAGCCAGCTTTACTCTCACCACAGTGCAAAATCAGATGTTTTAACAGGATTAAAGTCAAGTGGAAAAGGCAGAAGGCTTCCTGTAAATTAGGAATTTTTCAAGAATTACCATCCCACTCTTAATTAGTCCCTACAGCTTTTCTTTCACCGTGTTTTCATACTTACAAAAAGAAGCACAAAGAGCAAACTCGGTGGAATAAAGGAGGAAACTGTCTCGGTAAAAGGAACAACAAAATATCTGAGGACTTGAATTAACACAAACTGGCAAATTATGGGACATTTTATCTCTGTCTGTTTTTCTTCCTGAGACTTGGCTGAGATCAATTTGAACTGGATGCCAGACAACATTTATATCTGTTAAGGATAAACACAGCCTATGCAAGAGTACCTTGTGATCATATGGCTGGTGCTCCTCAGTCAAAACACTGCTGAGGCTAAAGCATTTCTACTGAAGTGATGTTAAGAAAAATACAAGATGACAGCAGCCACTTTTACTTGTGTCATACAGACATAAGTTTTCAATAGCTAAAATAAACAACAGTACAGAAAAACTGTACTTGAAACAGAAGTATAAGTGCAAACACAAACCCCAACATTTTGGGAATGTCACTGACAATGTTAGAAAAGACACATCTTTTAAGAGAAATATATTTAATGATACTCCACTGTTACCAGGATCTGTCCTCACAACTCCATAACACAGCAAACCCAGCTGAGTCTGGCAAAGGCATCAAGCTTCTTGCCATCCCTATGGCTCCCACACTGAAATTCTGACTTCCATTCCTAATTCTCAAGCACAAAATTATTTTTTAAAGCTTTTTAGTGGCTTTGAGTTTTTTCCAGAAAACCTCAGGTTTTTATTTCACTAAGTATCACTTGCCACCAAAACCAATGTAAAATTAAGCTTGGCATCTCATACTGTGAAGATCCAATCAAACCAAGATTACACTGCACAGTGCTCTGGCAATTAAACCCAGTACTTGAACTGCTTAATAGTGATAAATGAATGCAGTGTCAGTGTCTGGGGCAGGATGGGTCAGTTTGGGCTGACCTTCAAAGCCAAGGGCTCATAGTCACACAAACTTAATCAGTTAACATGGTCAAATTATGCCTGCAAGAAGTAAAGAGTCCCTGGCTCCATGACCAGCCCCAAAAAGAAAAGAAAGGGGTATAAATGGGTAGGTCATTAAGCCCTCCTATACTTAGTCACAAAATACCTATCATACTGTTATGGCAGCTTTTATCCAAACTTCTCCTTTGCCAGCAGCATCTACTTACCGGCATTTGTTGGTAAAAACATGGTAAATACACAGGCAAACCCTGCAAAGATCAGAAAATATGTCATGGTTTTACGTCTTCCAGACCTAGAAGGAAAAGAGCACCCAGATAAAGACGCAAACAAGGCCCTCCAGTGTTTTTTCATTTATCTGTAAAATACCAAAGTACTAAATAGTCAAACACACAGAAGCATAAGTAACAGTTTTAAATCTATTGTGTCTTGGTAAGCGCTTCAAATCTTGTATTTTTTTACCACTGACCTCAGAGTAAGACCAAAGTATCATTGCAAAGACACTGAATGTAAGGGATTCATAAAACCCTGAGGAGCCCTGCATTGCCAGACTGTTTGGGCTTTGGAAAAAAACAACCCACCCACATAAAGGATGGCTTTCAAACACACTGAGAAGTATGAAAATACACAGACATGGATCATCCATGCCTTCCTGAAAAACCAACAGTTCTCACTTCAAAGATCTCTTTGGAAAGTTTAAGTAAGAATGAATAATGCTGAAAACTGATTTCTGCTGCAGTTGACAGACATTACTAAACCAAGTCACTCTGAGTAAGATATGTCACAGAGATATATAAACTACAGGTACTTAAATCAGTAGCCTACTCGCTTTTCATAAAGACCACACTTTTTTAATACTATTAATCATTGAAAAGATTATCTCTGAAGTAATGCAAGATCTGAACACTACTAAATGTTCAGCTACAAAAGGGAAGAGGTAGAAAACCTGTCTCATTTCTGTATCAATTGCAGAAACCCCTGCAGCAGAGTAAATCCCCAAAGATCCAACACTGTTTAGAAAACCAGTGAATCATCTCACTAAGAAAAATGTTAACATTTTTCTAAGGTATCTACAAATATATGCAGAGAACTAGGAAATTAAGTTTTTCTTACCAGGATTTCTCAATAAAAAACATGCAGAGAGGAAATGCTGGAACTTCTACAAGACCAGAAAGAGCCACATTTAAATACAGGTTTCCTCTTAATTCGCCAGCATTTAAAGTTAGTCCATAGTACACAAAGCTGCAGACATACCTAAAAATAACCAGAAAAGTTGTGTAATTAACAGAACTAGTCTTTAGGGCCAAGGTATTTAAAAAGTAAATTATGCCAAGTTATAGATTAGCTGTATTGAGTTACATGGTAGGAAGAGAACTCTCAGTGCCCCCTGGAAGGGAAACAAGGCAAAGAAAAAAGAACACGTTTCTTTTTTTTTTCTTAAAAAAAGTTACAAAAACAAGTTAAAAAAACAAGTGCTTTTATATCTGCACAGCATAACTTTCAGAACTTTCTCTTAGGTTATGCTTTTTCCAAGGTAATTTACCACATCCAGTAAACTCAGTTTTAAGCAGCTGATGCTCACCTGTTGACAAGCAATCCTATGTGACCCCACTCCAAGAGCTCTGGGCTCTGTATCTTAACAGGGTTCCAGACACAGTGCTGCCCCCTCTTCTTCTAAGAAGGAAGAATGCCCTTGTGCAATTCCTCATCACTGTAATGACTTGTATTTACCTACCAGAACTGAAGAGATCAGATGTTTCTGGACAGGTCCTCAGCAGATATTCCTGCTGCTTCTCCCTTCTCCCACATCCTGCACATCTCTGCTTACCACACACATCAAACTACTGGTTTTTCTCACCCACATCCTGGCAGTCATCTCAAATGACATTGAACTTTAAAAGGGAAGCTTATCCTTGGAGTTTTGGAGGAGCTGCCCCTCCAACAGATTTTAGCTCAAGCCAACATGCAACAACTGCTGCTGTAACAACCAACCCACCACCCTCCCAACCCAGGGTGGTTCCCTCTGCATTGAGATCAACTGCTCCTCCTGTAGAGAGACAGCACCTAATATAAATCTATGCAATCTGTATTTGATCTTGCTCACAATTTCCCTCCACTGAACCCATGTAATGTAATTTTGGGCTCTTAATGCTTCTTTTTAATCCAGATCTCTACAGTTGCCATTTTCTTCCTAAAACTGGTTCAAGCACGCATCCTCTCGGTGATTTGTGCTTCAGCTTCTCATTCCACTCAATGGAATTATTATGTCCTCAGCAGATTATTTCTGAATCTGTTTTGAAGCAGTTCCTAAGTAAGACGCTGAAAATAAAACACAACAGCAACAAAAACAAACCCCCCACCTTGCAACACATCATTTCAAATGATTACTGTCTGCCACCAACTGACACGTTTATGACTGACTTTTTAAGGACATCATTTCTACAAGAGAAGGATGAAAATCCCCATTACTTCCTCATGTCTGACTCATCCACAGCACCTCAGCACCTTGTTATTACCTACCAGATGTACATCAGGAGGACGGTTCGCCATCGAAGCACCGGGTGTTTCATCAAGTTCAGGATTCCAGGGGCTGGTTCATCCTTTCTCAAAGTACCTGAACTTGGTTTCAATTTTAGATTTAATCTCTGTTTTCCATTACCAAGGGCAATATATTGCAACACATCTTCAGCTTCTGCTGTTTTCCCTTGGGAATACAGCCACCGTGGAGACTCTGGGAGCAGGCTGATAGGAGAGAACAGAAAAGCAACCATGTCAAGTTCACTCCTATGAACACTGCACTAAAGTCAATATTTCCATTTTGCAAATCAATACGTGGAAAAAAATACCAGTACAAAATCCAGAGGAAAACATTCTATTTACACTGTTGTGCCTCTTCAGTTCCAGGCAGCCTGGTGATCATACAGTTAAACCTTACACATAGATTGCTGGGAGATGCTTGACAACGCCCTTCGTCATGTTAGAAAGGTTTACATCTAAACCTTGACTTCTGCTGAACTGACTTCTTAGGCAGTGCTACAATAATATGGCCCAGGAAGCATCTCAAACCTCTGTTATCTGAACAACCTGGACAAAACATGCTTTTCACAAAGTTTATTTCAAGCTTGCCCACTATGGGTAGGGGTCTGAGTTGGAGTGGAGACAAGCCTTACTGGGGAATTAATTGTCAGGCTCCAGCACCAGCTCATCACTGCTCACATAAGTTTTAAATCTCTTACTCTCATGTATAACCAGAATATCCTTGCTTACCACAACTTCAGTTCATGACTCCTGTGTTTCCTCTGTGGCAGCTTTTATATGAGCCATAAAATAAGGAAGGTAATATTTTTAACTGAACATTTATTTTCTCTTGTACTCTTTAGAGAGATACACATCCCACAACCAAACTGAACTTGCATTACTTCAGTATTTTTAGTATTTGGGGAAGTAATTCTACTCCATCAGAAACAGAAAACCATAGAGGAAAATATATCATGCAGAACTTCCTTCTGCTGCCCACAGGCTTTGTTTTTCTTGACTACAGGAAAAGAGGTGGGGTTTTTTACTGTGTTCTTTAACAGAACTTACTTTGAGAGCAGATCTACCCTACAAATTGAAATCAGTAGAGCTTCTCCCCATCTGTGCTCTCTGTTAGCCATTCCTTGTATTAATGTGCAGGCAACCTACTGCACTGTTCTTTCACTTCTTCTACAGCTTTAACTAGTGATCAGGAGTATACAAGGTCCATTACTTGATGTGTTAAAAGAATATTTCGTATGGACACATGCCAGGCAAAGCTAGCACCTAATTCCTTCAAATTGGCACACTTTGTAATCATTATTATGGTAGTGTCAGTGTAGGAAATCTAAATAGGAGCACCCAAGCACAATAGTGCTGGGAACAAATACAAGGAAGCTCAGAAGACACAGCACATCACACTAAAAAGGCTCTCACTTTTTTCCCTCTGGATGCACGTATCTCATGGAAACAAACCCTAAAATCCCTCTAGGACGACTTCCAAACCTTCTCAAATGCTGACGCCCTGCCTTGGCAGAAGGCAGAGTTCCCGTTCCTGGCAGATGCTCCAGCTCACAGCCTCTGGCAGGCCTTCCCTTCTCCTCCCCAAGCAGATTTGTAACTGAGTTTTCTTGGACAGCTGGCACACAGCTGCTCTCTGCAGCACTGGCCATCACAGCTGTAACAACATGCAGAAAACACAGCCTTGTCTTTTGGGTAACCCTGACTTTCTGCTCCACTGAACACTCCTCCTTCCTGCACAAAGCCATTTTAACTCTTGCTTGGTTCACAAAACCAAGAGAAAAACTTCATCCTTGTTTATAGCACTATTGAAAAACAACAAGAAAAAGTAACTGTTAATTATTCCATACTTTTTTCTTATTATAATGCATAAGAACCACTTACAAAGAAAGGAGGAGGAAGAAGACTCCTGGAGTGTTGGACAGGAAGGCGAGGTAGCGCCATTCTCTGACACAATAACCCAGTAAGGCATAAACAGCAATGCCAACTGCAAAGGTTGCATTAGTTAATGAACCTGCAAACACAAGACCAAACCAGTCACCACAGAAACCATGGGCAAAAGGAAGAAATCTCTTAAAGCAAAAAAGCCTGAAATTCCTAGCCCATGATATATTTAAATAAAATAGCAGTTTTATGAGCTACCTTTACAGCACTTGTGAACCAGCTGGTTTCAGTATCATATGCAAACCCAATGAAAAACAGCTTTGGAGTAGTATGAGAGGGTTGGGGGGTTTTCCCCTTTAAATTATAAAGAGTGGGACAGGAAAGAGCAGGGGATGAACAGGAACCTAAGGACTAAAGAGAAATCTTGAGGACAGGAAGGGGAAGCATTGAGAGCAAGTGATTTATTTAGGAGTTTTAGGGCAATCTTGAACAGAAGTGGCAGGCTGGAGCAGAAACTGCAAGTTATAGAAGTACAAGGACTGAGCTCAGTACACAACCAGCTGCCAAGCCAGAGGATTACAGCAGACTGCTGATGAACAAGCATAAATAAAAATGTTTAAAATACAGGGTCAACTGGAACTCCAAAAGCCCAGCAACAAACCTTCTGCAGCCCAACACAGGAGACACTGTGGAACCCAGGCAGTCTCAGCTGCGTCCCACAAAGCCCAGCTCACTCCAACACCCAGCACAGCTGCATCCAGCAGCTCCCTCTCCCTCAGCCCCTCCTCCTCAAGCCTGAGCAGGGCTAGAATAGAGCACCTAGAGCAACAAGCAGCATCCATCCATCCATCCGGAGGCTGGCCCTGCTGGGAAAAGGCTGGGAAGAGCAGAAAGACAACAGAGTAAGGGAGAAGGAAGGACAGGGGAGAGAAGGCATAAATCGGAAAAGTGAACTCAGAAAAGGAAAATGCAGTACTTAAAAAAAGTGGAAGGTCATTAACTAAACCACAACTGTCTCATACACGCAGAGAAAAAAAAAAGGAAGAGAAACAGTAGAATGAAGCAATTGGATAAATGAGGGAGAGAAATATCCTCACAGCCACAGCAAGTCAGCATTTGGACCACGTTTTTCCCCATGTTGTGCCTGCCAGAAAGGTGTTACAGCCTGAGCTACTCCAGCTCTGCAACCATCTGACATCCAAGTGTTAAACTTATTTTAGATCTTGGCAGTGGCATACGAGAAAAGGACATTTTAAAATACTGGATTGTCAGCACATTCAGCAGTGGAAAGAACACTATCCAGGCAGTAACTCATTTTGTGGTTCAGAGAAATTACCAAGAATACCTTCTCAAGGTACCACACAACAGAAGTTGGCAAGACCTGCAAAAACATTTGCTTTATTTTGTAATGTAATTTTTTACAAATTGAGAAATTTTAGGAATTAATGCACCAATTTGAAAGCCTCAGTTTTGCTATTTATAAAATGAACTCAGTCCCATCTTCCTTATTCAGGCACCTTTCCCACAGCAATCAGAACTTGGATGAATCACATCACACTTGCTTGATTTACACCACAACTGCCCTGACTTGGTACAGACACGAAACGTGAAGTATTGATAGAACAATATGTGTCACAGTAACAAGGATTAAATATATCCCAAATCCCACCTGTAAATGACCAAAATGATTTTCCTACATATTCTTGTGTTAGGACAAAAGACACAAGAGCCATTCCACCATTCACAATTCCAACAAAAAACCGTGAAACCGCAAATATGTCATAATTCGGAGCTAAGGCTGTGACATACCCAAAAATGACATCAAAAAATAGACCTGTAGAGACAGAATAAGATGTAATTAGTACTTCTGCTGCACAGCTTGAACTCCAAAGCAGGGCAGGGACCACAGTCAATGACTGGCTAAAATGAGTTGTCTTTAGTACTCATCTCTCCCATTTGGCTTTCTGAAATCACACCTGAGGTCTGCAATGTCAAAGATGACATTTCCTCAAGACAATGTTCTCATCAAACCAAAAGACCCTTTGGTTGCAAATGCAGCTGGAAAACAAAGCACCAAGACAAGAGTAACCCACTCTAGGTATGTTTAGTTAAATCATCTGCCCTACGCCCTCCAAGAAAAGGTAAATTATTTCTTATTTGGATCAAGATATTTAGGCAACTTGTGGCATACTCTGCTCAAGTAGTGACAGCCATGGCAAAAACAGGTTCTTTTTGGCCTCCCACTGATGTTCCATGACCTCTGTGCTGCTCAGCACACTCACAGTAACCAATTTCAGTGCTGCTCTGCTCCCAGTGAAATGCTTACACAGGTCACTGACAGAGCAGGTGACCCACGAGCAGACTCTGAGTAGGGTGGCCCAGGAGCAGGAAAGAAAAGAGATGATGTTATCCACACAGAATGCTTAAGAAGAACCTTTTAACAATCTTACCTGAGATATACACGGGTTTCCTGCCCAGTTTGTCTGACAAAGGGCCAAATGTGATATTTCCAATGAGCAATCCAGCAAAAAACAGGGAAGATGCAAGGCTTACTTTGTAGGCTTCTTGGTCAATTAGGAACCACTGTGAACAAAGAAAATATCCTTATTAAAAGTAGGAGCATCTGTTTTACTGCTCTGCTCAAAATTAATGAAAATCTATCACAATTTGTCTCTTGCCATTTCTCACTTCTTGTTTTATATCCCATTAAAGTTTTAGTCAAAGCTTGATAGGCAAGCAAACAGTAGTCATGTTTTTTCCTTCCTAACATCTTTCCCCCAGGAAATTTCCACGTGATACATTACAATCTTTCAACTTGATAAGTGCAATTAGTTGTATCCCAATTCCCAAGCTTTGACAAGGCAGCTTATTTTAGGTTATTAAAACAAGGAGAGCCTGAACTGTTAACAGCTTAGCCTGAAAAAAACAACTTAGCTATTTCAATGAACAGCTATTAAAAACTCTTTATTAACAAGAATAATGCATGTTCAGTTCTGCAGGACTCAGGGAGTTAATGCTGTGCAGCTGTGCTTCCTGAACCATGAGTGATCCCTGGTGCCCCTCCACACCATACACATGTTCAACTCTTGAAGAAAACCAGGAAGGGATTATGGAAAAATGTCCTTGTTTCATAAAAATCCCCAAACTACTTATGGACTACTCACTGGTATCTTACTGTGCACATGCATTTACAGTCTCACAAAAGTTACAAATAAATTATGAGTTTCTTTATAAATTTACTTTGTACCTCATCCAAAAGCTAATCTGAGGCAGCACGATCAGAAATGGTCAGAGGAGAAGAAAATGGACTGAGAGTGGGTTGAAATCAGAATGAACTGCTATTTGCTGATAGGAAAAGGCACACAGCTTGTGCAGCCCCTCTGCTGCAGACAGGGAGGATCAATGCTCACAGGAACACACTGCTGACCCCACCAACCTGGGAAACAATAGCCATCAGAAAATCCCAAGTGATGTTCCAGGAAAAGAATTTAACTACTTCAATGTAAAGCTTTACTCAAAGAAATACTTCATTGTTATTTGAGTATTTAAAATAATTCCCAGTGCATTTGCTGGAAAATTTACTTCCACAAAAGCAGATGAGTGTCGCACTGGATAAAGATGTATCCCCAAAACTTACGGTTTCCTAACTTTCTAAAGAGATTTCAACAATGAAATACTCCTGGGAACGAATCCTCAGGAAACACAGAAGTATAAAAATATCACAGCATGTGCTCTCCTTGACAGAAGCAGCTTCCTTTCTCAGGGCAGAACAAGAAGAGATTGCTTTTGAAAAGTGTGACTTGTGCTGCTTTGCTGGATGCATGTTTTCATTTTAACAAGTCTGATATAATGACCTGCGAAGAACATAACCTTTAAAAGAATGCATCTATCTACTTTATTTGCACAAAAAGAACTTGTTAAATATTTTCCAACATGAACTGTAGCTTGCCAACAGAAACACAGCCAATTTTGCTCTCACCAAAACAGACATCCTCTCAGCTCTTTATATCCACGTGGCAGCCTGATGTACTTACTAGACTGCTAGCAGTAAAAAGCTGACCAGCACATAAAGGTTGCATAAAAAGACTATTAACAATATAGTTTTTAAAAATCCTAAAGTTACCAAAATGCATGGGAACATAAATTTGTTTTGCTGAATCTCGGGAATTGCCACATCTTTTGAAAACAGAGACACCGACTTCTACATTGTTAGTCAAAACCTGATTTTTTTCTGATTATAAATTGAGCACTTATCAGGCATCCTGCTGAGAGTCTGCAACTGAAGGGTGATCTTGGGAAACAGGCTATTTAAAAAAAGTCTGTTTCTGACAGAGGATGTGATCCAATATTGCATCATTCCTTCTTATGTCTAGTCACTACATTTCTCCAAGGTAAACACCGCACAGTCACACTTGGGATAACGGGAAGGAAAGAAAATCTGGCCCCAGCTACATCAAGTGCTAACCTATCTTATAGGAGTTTACTGACAACTGGTCCAGAAACTCCATCAGCAGAGCTGTGACAGCTCACCACCAACAGTGCTCGGGTCACTCTTGCCTGTCTGAGGGATTACAGCCCAGGGACTGGGAAAAAGCCAGCACAGCCTCTTGGCTGGAATTCTTAAGGCATAAGGATGGAAAGTGAAGCTTCTGTCCCACTCACACTCCAATCTGTTCCCTCTCCCACTCTCACCACACGCTAAAATATCCAGACACGTGGTGTATGAGTCCATTTTCATACTGGGTTCATCTTTAAAATGTATCTTCTGTGAGAAACTAGTGCAAATCATGGCAAAGCTTACATGCACAGCAGACTGTGCAGACACGACAGACTAAACTTTTTCTCAGGACAAAAAAGACCTTAGGAGGAGCTCATCCTAAATCCCGGAGTTATAAACTGTAATCAAATGATTATTCCTTCATTAATAATGACTTTCTAAGAGACATAAAGGTAAAATTGAAAGCAAAACAAATAATATACAGAAAGGTGAAGTTAAGTTAATTAGATTTACACCAAGAAAGCCAAACTAATAATTCAGTCACATACTTTCAGATTTAAAAATAATAAAATGAATAATAAAAATAATAAAATAATAAAATGAAAGAGCCAGAAGGGCAGGTTCCAGAAGTTTTTAGCACCATAAGCAAAACCTCACACTAAGCCCTGCTTGGCTTTTCCAAGTGCCATGTCTTGCACCAATGACTCAAATCCCAAGAACGGATTACATGGAAGGAAGTACTTACTTCAGTTGCAATGGATGTGAAGTTGCTGGCAAAATGGATGTGCCTGGCAAGCTCAGCTCTGCTGGCTGGAATCCCCTCCTGGTCTACGTGATACTCGGGCACAGCTCCCACGAGCACAACAAGCATCGACTGACAAGCCACATACACCTTCAAATAAAACACAGTCATTGACCCTGAGCAATCCCAAGGGACCTGAGGGAGTAAAACCCCCAGAAGTGGCCATGGAGGCTGCCGGGAGCAGCAAGTACCACTCCAGAGAGGCTGGTGCACTTCCAATGGAAGTTTCATCCTGACATCCTCCTTCCCGAGGTAGAGCTGTTCAGTTTGTTCTTGCAGCTTTGTAGCCAGATGCAAGAAAGGAAGATACTAAAAAATCCATTATAATTTCATAGGAGAGATTTACTACTTAGGTTTTATAAATACAACAGTTTTACTTACTATACTTAAAAGTACTAAAAAATCTACAGTGACAAGTCAAACAAAAAAAAAAACACAAATGAAATGTAAGATTATATTTTTAAAAGCCTTTGCTACTTCTTTGCATTTCCAAGACTGAATCCTTAACCTGACCATCACGAAAACTAGAACGTGCAGGAATAAAAACAAGAATATTTATTCATCATATTGGGATGGTGCATTTGGCTGGATGTTGTTCTGATGTGACATTTAGTCCTGTGCTTACCTTGGACACCCTTGCAGAAACAAAAACCTGCAATAGGCACGATCTCCCTCCCTCCCTCCCTCTCTCCCAACAGCTTCAAAGTGCAGAACCGCACTGACAGGAGGAAGTCTGTTGCGAGAAACCTAAAGGAGCGAAACAGAGAAATGTTTGCATGCTGGGGTGTGGACACTATTTAAGGACAGGACCTGCATGCCACTTCCTGAAGAGATGAAAATAGAAAAAAAACAAACAAGTAGGAAAAACCCATTTGTTGTGGCTACACTCCGTTTCCCTTATCAGCAGAAGTTTAAAAGGCACTCTTTAAAAGTGAACAAGCTAAAAAGTTGTGCATAGGAATAAGGGAAACAGATCGTGGCTTTTGACCAGTGAAGCATGTGAGACAGCACTGAGGCGAGCAAGCGGCTTGACAGGAGACTTGGGAAGGCTCCGGTCCGCCCTGGAACGCCCACGAACCCAGGCGGGGCTCCAAGGGGATGCTGGCGGCACAGAGGGTTCCTCGGCCGGCGGAGCAGCCCATGGACAGAGCCGGGGCCAGCCCCGAGAGCAGGAAGAGCTGGAGGGACACGCTCCGGCTCCCGCCGCGACTCTGCTTCCCAGCGGGA
>VXBA01002800.1:9451-47185 GCA_013399895.1 Serilophus lunatus | reverse complement strand
CCCGCCCCGCCCCGCCCCGGCCCCGCCGCTCCTCCGGCTCCCGCTACAGCCGCCGGGGGAGGCGGGACAGCGGCAGCAGAGCGGCCTCGGCGCTGCGCCGGGGAGAAAAGGCTGCCAAGACAGGAGGTTGGTCCAGGCAGGATGCTCGGAGATGCGGCCACGGCTCTCCAGCAAAAAGGCGGTCACGGGGCAGCTGCGGGAAACACCCTGGAGAAGAGCAGAACACCTCGGCACTTGTTTCAGGCCTGTTTGAAAATTCTTTCGTGACCTCGATTTTAAGAGCAGCAGTGTTTTTCATCAGGGTTTAAACTAGATTAGATAATTGCAGGCTGCTACCAAAGGTTAATTTTGCTCGGTAGCCTTCTCCCCACGCTGCTGTCTCTGGCCCTTTGATAATTGGGCACCTACTGGACCAGGAGACTGCTCTGCGAATTCAATACACAATTTCAACTACCATAAACTGCTTATCGCCCTGTGGCTTGAAAGCTAGCTTGCAGAGAGACACCAAAAAGCTCCCCATCCTGTGTACAAGCAGGACAAATTCTTCAAGTTGGCAGGTCTAATATTAAGACTATAGACATTAACTATCATTAGGAGGTTTGACAAAAGCACAGTGCATGGCCTTCTTCAGTGCAATTCCTTCATGACTAATATTGTGCTTTTCCTAGCATTATGTTTCAAGGTGCAGCTTTACTACTACATTAGCTTTACACAGGGTTTTAGCTTTGCTTTGGAGGGGTTTTTTTAAGTCTTCCTCCTCAGCCACTGTCCTTTGAGGCAGTAAGTTAGAATAACATCCTTTTAGTATTCTCAGCCCAGAAGTAAAACGAGCAGAAAGATTGACTGGGACAGCACAGCTCCCTGAGGAAGGAGCGAGTGCCACATGACAGAGCAAGTTTGTTGCCCAGGAGAGGTAAGTGAGGGTCAAAGTGCTGCTTACCTTGGAATTGTGACAGCTGGGAAAAAAAGGAAACTTTCTAAATAATTTCTGAACTTCCTCATCCACGTAGTCACCGTACATTGGCAGACAGTAGTGAAATCTTATGTTTTGAGGTTGTTGTAAGTCCGTGTTCCAGCTGCTTTTGTGATTCCTAATTCAGAGCAATCTGTCACTGATCCTTGGCACAGACAAACATAAGACAGGCTCACATTCTGTTCCTGAGTAAGCTACAGAAAGGATGAATAATTTTGGAAGTCTACTGATGTTACAAGATCCATTAGGTTTCCCCTTGTATTCCAATACCTGTTTTCCCATGTTAGTGTGGAAAATACACAATGTTGAAGGGCACTTAAGAAAAAAAGCCCCCAAAAACCTGTCCCCATTGCTGCTGCACCTGCTCCATCTTTAGCATTTTAGCCCAAGATTTACGTACCAGCACTATTTTAGAATCACCAGATCACGATTCCCTGAGCAGGTCTCACCAGCATCGTGACGAACAGCAGAAAGACAGGTTTTAGCCCACATTCAGCAGTGTTCCTGCTCCCTGCTAAACATCAGCTGAACAAATAAAGGAGAAAAGGTCAGCATTGCTTTCTGACATCCACAATCTTTTGGCAGGGGCTTTGTACTCCATGAACTGTTCTGACATCAGGAACTGATTCACTGAATCACCTTCAGGCTCTATGGCAGAACCTCCACGACAGTTCAGTTTTAAAAGTCTCTCCAAAGTTCAGGTGGGTTGTTTTGGCTCTGGAACCCATTATAATAAATAACAGAATAACTAACAGAATACAGATTACTTACTGACTGGTTTGCTAATTTAATTTTGGTAATAAAATATCCATTGCATCCCGCTCAAAGCAGTATTTATTAAAGAGAGCATCAAGATAAAGTCAATGCATAATGAAGCTTTCCCTCCTACAAATATGTAAACAAGTTGTCAGCAAGTTATTATTACAATATAAAAAATTAAAGCTTACATTGCATTTTTGTAAAGCTACTAACTTCAGTCCAAATGTAGACAGTCTCTGGTCTGTAGCACTTAAAAATACAAGTTCTTGAAAAATGTTAAAGTATTGCCTTTGTACATATACATTTTTGTAGAAAAAATAATTTAAAATACAAGCTTCCCATTAAAAGCAACACCAAAAATAAAACACTTTTTTGTCATGAACAGAGCGTTAAATGCATTCAGCATTTTCTCCACCATTCTGTTCCATCCAATTATCTTCCATTCAATTCAAATTCCATCTAGTTCGTAAAATATATTTTGGATATCATTCAGTTACTTTCACAAACCAATACTGGCAATTACAATGTAATCAGAGTCTGGCCTTAGTTTATTTGCAGCTGAGGCCATCAATTTAATCCTCATCTCAAATGGGTATTTTAACACACACAGTAGGTTCTTGCTCAGAGCTCTGAGTCAGTTCATATATATTTTGGAAAGGCTTGAAACCTTGATATGATTTAAACAGATACATATTCTCTTTTAAAGCACCTTGAATCTCTGTGTAAGTTTCTGTTTAACTACATTAGCAGTCCTGTTGGTGGCTGCCAGTCAGTTCTCAGGAAACGCTTTGTCCAGATTATCTAATTTAACATAAACTACATTTTACAGTCCAAGACCAAAAAGAATGTTTAGTTAAACATTTTTCCAAGAAGTTTCCTGGCAAGAGCAAGACAGAGGACTTCTGCAGTTGCTAAGGCAAGAAAAGTTTGAAACCTCTCCGTACACAAAATTTAAAAGGCTGTGTAGTATTTCAAAACCAAATTCAACAAGCAGAGGGAACTAGGTTATCATTGGGATGAAAGCTAATCATGCCACTGTGCTGACAATGAAAAAAAAGACCGAAAAGAATTAAGGTAACACAATGAACCAGTTTCAGGATGAATTCAAAGAGCAAAGTCAGGCTCTCAAGGAAAGAATTTTGCAGTTGGATATTAGACTGGAAGAAACAAGCTAGAAAAACACTGGGAGTTTGATCACTAAATACAGTAGCTGAGAGAACACAAATACATTTATATGCAAACAGTAATGAATATGAATAATACTGCCAGCTTTCCTAGTTCCATGTAAGGTTCAGAAAGAGGAGATTTTGTTTAGCCTTTGTCACTGCTGAGTTAGCAAGTTAAGTCTGACCCAAGTTACAGCCTCAGGTACACAGAGACACAAGCAGCAGCTTCCTGACACAAGTGTGGTAGAGCTTAAAATACTCAAAAATAAATCCAGCCCTGGAAATGTGTTCAACACACAACCCCCAAAAGCAGAATCTATGTGAACCTCTAACAGCAACTGTAATTCTGAAAGAGAGGCTTATCCTGCTCCTTCATGCAGGAATCTTATTTGCAGAAAGATGATCACTTTTTTTATTGGCATAGTTGGTGATAGAACAAGCCTGATGAGTTACAGCAAAATGTGCTCTAGAAGGCTGTTCAACTAGACAGGAGGAATCAGAGATTCCATCCCACGCCCAGGCCAGTCCAATATTCAGAGAGGGTTGAGATGCAAATACAAAAGCTTTAGTTTCCTCTAATGTCTTACCTAAACACACAGAGAGCCTCTCCCTACCCTGAGGCAAACAGATGAGAAGCACAAACATTCCTGGGGCAGAAGGACTCCCACACCCCTGGGGAGGCTGTTTCTGTGATCACTCCCTGCCTACAGACAACAGTTCCTCATAAAAGCTGGATCACAAGGTGCAGCAGCCTTGGTTAGAGGATGGAATTTTTACACTGTACTGACTGGGAGAGAGCAGCCTTCCTGTCAATGGCATGAAATTGTGTCTTGGAGTAAAGCAATACAAGCTTTAGGCTTTTAATCACACATGGACTGCTGGGACTCCAGTGAAGTGCTGTGGCTGTAACAAAGAAAAACAACTGCAGTGGCTCAAGCCTTAGGAACATGTTCAAAAGCACTGCAACAGACATGCAGATGACTGTCAATACCTGGAGAAAAGGTCTAAGGACTGGAGTCAGAGATCCAAGGATAAGAGGAATCACGTGCCACTTCCTCTTCAAGGAAAGTAACACCATCTCTCCCCATAATATGTAGCAAAATACTGTCTCCAAAAAGTAGGTGGTTTCTCCCTGAATCCACAGTAGAAATATAGTTACACCCAAAACTAAGATCAGCCTAATTCTCAGACTGCAGAAAAGAGAACCAAAGGGGACCTAAAAAAGTCACTTTGACAAGTCTCTGCCTTCAAAGTCATTCCAAAATTAATCTCTGTGCAGATATGCCATGGGACTCTAGGTTTTAAAATGGCTGACTAAATCAACTAGACTTTTAGAAAAAGCTATTTATAAGCAAATATTTTAGTAATAACTTCAGCAATAAAAGTACTACACAGATCATTTTAGAATCCACATATGATATGAAATATACACACATACATGTTCTAAAATATATATATATTCATTTTTAAAGCAATATAGCAAAACCAAACCAGGGCCTGACTCATCTGTCACACATGCCTTCATGTTGGCATAACTTCTAACATACAGCTGATGGGCTGATCAGATCCCTGAGTTCTAGCACTGGAATTGCTACAAGTTTCACTTACCACAATTTTAACCAAAAAACTGATTTAAATCATGTTACATCTTTCTAGGTGAATGAGGAAGACAGACACAAACAGAAAAAAAAAACCTGCTCCCAAAAACCCACACAGAGACAAAACCCACACAGCCTTATAATACATAGAAAGGCACCTGATAATATTGTTAGTAGCAAATATCTACAGCATCCTAACTCTACTTAAGCAATCAAGATAAATTTTAAAAATATCATGAAATACAAGAACTGCTGGCATTCAACCTATCAAATCACTAAAATGACATGTGCAGTTTTAAATCATTAAGAGTGTGCAAAACTATATAGTTTTGCATAAAGTGCTAAATTTACCCCCAGTTTGCACCTATTAGAATTATAGAATTTTGTTAAGCTTGGCAATACAATACAAGATGATGATGTTAAGGATCTCTTGTCTACCTCATCTTTCTTTGTCCTTTCCCACCATCATCTACTGTCCTTTACACTGTACATTTAAAAATTACACAAAGGCCTTTTCAGAAATTGTAGTTCAGAAAAATATTTCAAGTATATCTATCTTTCCATGTAAACCTGGGGACGCTATGGGTTCCATTTTCAAAAGCTGCAAGTACTTACAACCTCTGCTAATTCAATGGAAGCTGTAACTATTTCTGCCTGTTCAGTACCTCTGGCAAAAGGCTGTTTTTTGTTACTCATTTAACTCCCACTAATGAGTGCTGAAATTCATACCATAACTTGTCCGGATTTAAATCTAAACAGTAAGCAATTACACAAGAGCAGAGTAATACTTAATCCCATCACTTGGGTTCACAAAACCGAGTCCTACTGTATCTATTCAGACATTATATGCATCATACACAGATCTGTAACACTTGACACACTGAATTCAAGTTATTACAGTACAGCAGTTTGTCTTGCAGGCAGTGTGCAACGCACTCAGAAGTACACAGCAGGTCTCTTCTTTACTCTGTATTTCAGTGATCCATATCGTATCTGAGGGGAGAAATAAAATCATAACTTAAAGAGTTGAGTCACATCAGGCAGAAACATTATTTACCTCTCCACTAATCCAATTTAGCAAAATGTGCTTTGGACACTCCACAGTTTCACTAACAGCATCTGCTTATGACTGAATAACACGCAGTTTCAAAAGAACTGGGCAAGAAGAGTAAGTCTCAAACTTCTCTTTGTGGACTACAAAGAGTCGAAGCAGGCTATTTCTATGAGAACTTCCAAGTCTTCCTTCATCTATTAAACAGCAGATCCCGAATTGTGCACAATATGAAGATGACAGTACCACTCTCCATGTCCCTTTCAAGGTGAGTAGTTCCTAGAATTCAGGCTTGGTGGTGCCAGAATCAGCATTACAAGCACAGAGTACTGAATCTCCTCTCCATTATTCCTCTCTCAAGTTCATTTCATTCATGTATTTCCCTTAAACACTCCAAAGTACAAAAGCTCCAAGCACAGATAAGGTTATCACCTTCTTCCTTCAGCCTCCATACAGCCCAGTTATCACTGATAGCTCCTCTAAGAGCAAAAATACATTTCTGCACTACTAAGAACACCAAGGTACACTGGAAAAACAAACTCAGTAATGAACCAGGATTATAAACTTGCCTCTTTACGGCCTTTAGTTTTCACAGATTTCATACTCTGAGTTCTTCGAAGGCCTCTCTGAGCAAACATTTCATCCTCTGAATGTGTCCCTTCCATCTCTTCATCTGTTTTATCATCTCCAGCACTTTTTTCCAGTGGAGTTTTGTAACCTTTATAAAAAAAAGTTTATGTATTTTATAAAAATGTTTAATAAGAAGTAGCTGCAACTTTTACATTTCTAAGAAAGCCACGAGTTTCATCTTCAACACAGAACATTTACTCTGTTAATCCATATGGTCAGTCTCCCAGGTACTTCAAAACAGGGAACACCTGGTCTGCCAGGAGCTTCTTACTTCTAGTTCTGCCATTTGTAACAAATGAGCCACTTGGTTCCAAAGGTGTGGAACGCAATGATTCCTCAACTGTCAGAATTGAAACCATAACTCTGCCACCAACTTCTGCTTTACAGTGAACTGCAAAAACCTCAGTGGTCATCTTAAGCAATACTTAAGGTTTTTGGAGACAATCCATGTGAGAAGGAAATTAAGACTAAGTAAATCTTTTAATGTNTCCCTCCCTCCCTCCCTCTCTCCCAACAGCTTCAAAGTGCAGAACCGCACTGACAGGAGGAAGTCTGTTGCGAGAAACCTAAAGGAGCGAAACAGAGAAATGTTTGCATGCTGGGGTGTGGACACTATTTAAGGACAGGACCTGCATGCCACTTCCTGAAGAGATGAAAATAGAAAAAAAACAAACAAGTAGGAAAAACCCATTTGTTGTGGCTACACTCCGTTTCCCTTATCAGCAGAAGTTTAAAAGGCACTCTTTAAAAGTGAACAAGCTAAAAAGTTGTGCATAGGAATAAGGGAAACAGATCGTGGCTTTTGACCAGTGAAGCATGTGAGACAGCACTGAGGCGAGCAAGCGGCTTGACAGGAGACTTGGGAAGGCTCCGGTCCGCCCTGGAACGCCCACGAACCCAGGCGGGGCTCCAAGGGGATGCTGGCGGCACAGAGGGTTCCTCGGCCGGCGGAGCAGCCCATGGACAGAGCCGGGGCCAGCCCCGAGAGCAGGAAGAGCTGGAGGGACACGCTCCGGCTCCCGCCGCGACTCTGCTTCCCAGCGGGATGTGCCCGAGCCACGCGCAGCTCCAGCGGGTCGGGAAGCGGCTGCGGAGCATCCCGGCAGCACCGTGTGCCCGGGAGGGGCACCCGCCGTCCCGGCTCTGCCTCCGCCCCGGGGATTGTGCCCGGGCCGTGGGAAGAGAAGCGAAAAGCCCCGCGCCGCGCACCCGCTGAGGAGCGGCCGGCACACGGCGGGATCCCGGGCGGCCCCGCCGCCCCCGGCTCACCTGCAGCAGCACCAGGAAGGCGGTGAGGCGGCGCTGCCCGCGCCCGAACGGCCCCGCCACCCCGAAGGCCTCTAAGGTCTTTCTAATCCAAACCATTCCATGACTGATTCATAGGATCGTTCTTCATGGTGGCATCCCTCTCTACATGTTTAAAACCAAAGCTCCTTTCAGCTGGGTAACACAAAGTACTGTTAAGGGTTGTTTGCATTACTGTTAAGGGTTGTTTGCATCCTGCAAAACTAGGACCAAGATTACTACCCAAGACTCTCACTAGAGGGCACAAATTGCTTAAAAACACATCCCAAAAAGCTCCTTGGGGTCCAACAGCCCTGAATATCCGGCATAGACCTATCACAAAGCCTCCAAATCCAGTCTGGTTGCTTCCTCCCACCAAACTCTCCTTTTATAAGGCCATTCCAGAACCTACAGGCTGTAATACTCAGGAACACCTTTTAGACTCCAAACCAAACTTTATTAATGACCAGCATCCAATTCATCTTAAGCCACTATTTTATTTAGGCTTAACTAAATTCTTTTCCTCAGTTCACTTTTCCCTGCAATTACAGTCACACCTAATCTGTAATTCAGGCAGATTTGCCTTTTCTGCCATTCAAGAAGCAACATCTCTATGCTCCCAATAGTGTCAATTCCTCTTTTTTAATATGGAAGATTTTAACTGTATCTGTTACTCAGTTTCCAACTAGGGATGTTTGCAGTGACAGCAATACTTTCTTACCTCTGTAACACCTTTTCTGATGCACTACCATCACATTTGCCCTTTTCACAGCAGGCACAGACAGCCCACCCATCTTGCAAACCATGTCCTGCAACGAGGCCTTTTCAACCAATTTGCACAGAACTCTCAGCTCAGAGCCAAAAGCACAACATCCTGCTAAGCACAACAAAATACTGCTATGCAGCGCTCCTAAATCCATCTGTAGAGTTTGACCTTTTTTTAAAATCTCTAATGCTGAACAACAAACAAAGGAGAGGTGTATCCTAGATTTGGGAGCAGAAACCATCAAGTTCAACTAGCATAGAAAGCTTTTTGACATTTGAGATTTACTCTCACAATGGCTTTATAAAGTCAAGCCATTTTTTTTAAATCAAATTTAGAGCATTTTCAAGCTCTTTCAGATGGGCAACTAATGCTCTCTTACTGAGGGACAGCACTGCAGGGACATGATCCCTAATGTAGGCTCTTCACAAATTCCTGGCTTTCTCTCCAGCCAGGAGCCCTGGTCCATTCACTGCCCTGCACAGGACACCTTCTGACTGCAATGTGCAATTCAGCTTAGGGCCATTGAGCAGAAACAGGGGCTACCATGAGATTCCTGGAGTTCCTTGTACCCCACAAGCACCACCTCTCCCAGAAACAGAGGGATGTGAAGAAATGACCAGCTTAGGTGAAAAGAGATGGATCAGATCTACTTCTTCTGTGGGAAACAACTCCTTTACATTGTAGCCTCACCATTTCAAAAGGTGCTGTTGTCAGCCTTCCACCAAAACCTTCCTTCAAGCATCACAGGCTCAAGAGCAAAGTGATGGTGACAATAACAAGACATGTAATAATGAAAATATAATCTCTCTGAACAAAACCACATATTGGTCCCCACACAACCTCTTCTAAGTGCTGATGGGCACCAGTCCATCGTGACAACATCACTCCCATCGCCATCCCAGTAATGCCTTCATTACTCCCATCACCTTAAGCCATTTTACATTCTGATCTATCATTACAGACCTGGGGAACTAATTGCCTTTTATCTTTTCTTCCTATTCACTGAGCTTCCGTACATTTTCACTTTTAACTTTTTGTACATTTCTCACAGCAACACCACTTAATGTAACCACTTTAATGTAATCTCTGACTTTCAATTAAGCTTTACTTTGGCAAGGAATTCTTGTTGCCAATTGGTAAAGATGGGAGCAATGAGTACAATATGAGTACACAGAGTGTGTACTCGTGAGTACTCAGCCAGGGAGGATTTCTCAACTGCTATAACGTATTTTGATCAAGTCTACTCTGTTTAAGTGGAATTCTTTGACACCTTTTGCATGTAGAAATGGCATAAATGTATTTATGATTTTCTATTTTTCTCTTGAGTGAACTGGTTTTTTAACTAGAAAAAATAGATACCTACCTGAAGATTCACTTGCAGAGGTTCTGGTTTTCTTTTTTGCCTCTGGTAATGTCTGGTAGGGTCTCTGTCCCACAGGCTCATCTCCTTGTATGGTGGTCAGATCGTGCATACTGAAACTTCTCAGTTTCTCAGTTATTGCACCTTGGCTCTGAAATACAACAACAGCATCTTTGAAGACAAAGCAGAGGTTTAACTTGGCTGCTCAGCTTGGGTTAGGATGTTTAAGCCCATGCTTCTTCCTTGCTGAACCACAAAACACACAGAACAAACACATGCAGTAGATCCACATTTGCTTTAGGTATTGCTTTTACCCAAGCTTAACTTCAGGTTGCCCTTAGATGACAAAGTTAAACATAAATTGGCAGTTTCACCACAAATGCCTCATTCCACCCATTCACTGCCAACATGGCATTTCTCTAGCAGTTCTATGTTGTATGACTGCTTGACACCTGTGTTTTTAAAAAGATGGATGAAGAGCACTTCCTGCTACTTTATATTTTACCGTCCACAAATCTGAATATGCATAAGAAAGGAAAAAAAGAGTTAAAAATATACTTTAACATTAACTCAAGGAATTGAGAAACTGGCAGCACTACAAAAGCAGCTGTAGTGGTCCAAAACTTGAAACCCCAAACCCAACTGCCTGGACTCCAGGGTAGCAGGCCCTCCTACTAATGCAGCTTTACTGACAATACCAACCCAAAATCCTCCATATGAGAACAGTTGGTACCCTATGAACATGATCCCTTCCCCAGTTGTCTTTATATCTTTTCTATAGGGGATATAAAGTTTCCTGTTGGAAAGAAGGGTTGTTAAGCAGCTCATTCATCTTCAGATGACATTATTAAAGCATCAAATATTAATTTGTTGCATAAGCAACTAAAGGAACAAGCACACAAGAACAAGCACTCAAAGTCATGTTAAAATAACATTTAATTCTTCCCTCTCTGGCACAAAGAAAAAAATCACCATTTCAGGGGAAGGTTGGCAAGCCTGTGCACAAATCCCACTTCAAGCAAGCATTCAAGATTTTGTTTCATTCTTACCACTGAAGCTTTTAAGTAAAATGCCTCATTTGAGCTTTGTTAGCCAACAGAAGCAGAAATCTGGGTACAATTCCACACACCTTTCTCTGCAACAGCACCAACATAAGGCAGTTCTCACATCTCTGGCCACAGCCATTTGTTCCCACTCTGATGGCAACAACTGTCTGCACATGGACCAGCACACTAAGTTATTCCATGTTAAAAATAGCCATGTGAAGTGAAGAGACAGATTTCAAATCCTTAAGCTTGCGTGGCTACCCAGGGGTGGGGGGGAAATAGCTGAAACCATTTTCTAATGACCAGTCATTAGTACAGCATATAAAACCAGGACAGTGGGCTGCTCAAAAGCAGGAAGAACCTATTGTAATTCTTAGATCACTATTCATACATGGACACTAAACAATAAGCAAGAAAAGGTTTCTTGTGAGAGAAGTGGAAGCCTTTTTTCTAGCTCTTCCTACATACTTGAAGGATGACTCAGTTCTCAAACTTAAGTAAGTACAGCTTGGCTTTGAGTTAAAATGCACTATGGACACTGTACAGTCTCTCTATAAAAGACTGTAGAAATTCTGAAGTAAATTTTACTCCCTAAAATGATTTATTTAAGGCAGATCTCCTAAGAATCCTCCTAAGTCAGGAAAGAAATCCCATTCTTCCACCACTGCACTTCTTGCATGGCAAAGCATTTCCAATAAACTATATCAGGAACTAGCTATGCCTGAACAGCTCCTGAGACGTGGTGAAGAGCACTGGAGGGGAATTGCTTCTTTTGACTACAAGGAACAGCTTACAGTGTCTAAAATGGACCCAGCTGGTTCTCAGCAGAATCCATACAAATTCAGTGCAACTCCACTCATCAAGTGTGAATGGCTGTCCCTATTTTATAGTGGATTAAGCTGGTTTTGGCCAGAAGCAGAAATATAGAGACCCACTTGCATAACAGTTGCCCAGCAAGTTTATTCATCATATGATATACTACAAAAAGACATTTGGCAGTTGTACAGGATAATGCAATTAAGATTATAACAACTAACAGGCTAAGGAGAATTCACATTACAAGCCTCTACTACCTATTCTGCTGTAGACAGAGGACTAGATCCAAGCTGGAAACATTCAGCCTTATTTTCCACTGCAGCTTTTGTATACACAAATTTGTTTTCCAAAGGGGGAAAAAAGTCAACTCTGTGCCATAAAATAACATTGTGCCCTTAACCAAAGTGCATGCTGGAGGTAGAGCTCCTGTGGAGCACAGCCTCGTTCAGGGAGGACGTAACAGAGTCATACAATGGGCCCTTCATTCCAAAACTACTTGCCAAGATGGAAAGTTTTACTCAAGTTACACACAGCAAACATTAAGGAGATATATGCACAAATAACAGGAGGAGCACACATGCCCCAGAGCCACAGTAGGAACGGAGGTTGCGCAACCACTGCTGTGTTGGACAGTCACAGTCACACAGTGGACTAATCCCTATGCGGGTATTCCCCACAGTCCCCCCACTCTCCATTCCACCCCTAGGAAGATCCAGTCAAATGAGGATTGATTTCTGCTTCACACCACTGCATAGGCTAATTGAAGGAGAGACTTCAAGGTGTTTGGTGTGGGTGTGCACGTCACTGTGCTCACACTGCATTTAAGACTTAAGACTCTTCCACCCCCATGCCCAAAAGCAGCAGATAATTGTTTTCTGCTGAAACAAAGCATTCTGTGAGGATCTGGATTACCATCAGCTCAGGATGGAAGCCTGGCTGAAAAATATTAAATTCCTTCCTACTGCAGGAAATGTGAAATTAAATACCCTCTACTGCAGGAAATAGGAGAGTAACATTCACATTTAGAATAACAATGCTTTGTGAGCTTTGATAGCTTGTTTCAAAGTTCAGAGAGTTATTAACCACAGCTGGAAAGCAACATGTTTGCTTACAAACCAGAAGGCAGAGCAATCCTATTGTAGGTGGAACTGAAGGGGGATCTCGTGCTTCCAGTCTCATGCCATGGACACAGACACACCCCAAGGTGCAGCTCAGGAAAGGGGGTAGAGCAGTCACTGTGCCTGCACTGGGGGCCCAGTATGGCAGCAGTTGCTACCAGTAACGAAAATATACATCAAGCTGCATCCAGCCCAGAGGCTGCCAATTAAATTATAGCACAAAGGATTGAGACACATACAAGTACAATTACAATGCCAGAAAAAAATGAGTATAACTGCAGTGCTCAGATTTCTGTGCAAGCAGATGTTGTAGATGAACTGCGAAGTCTGTGTCGTCTAAAATGCCAACCTTGAGGAATAGTTTTGTTTAATTATACAACAGCATTTCCTAAAATGTATTAAAACCTTTTCAGAGTCCCCATTCATTCCTAGTGACCAATGTAAAACACTAATTAAAGTTGCAATACATTTCTACAACTTTTTATAAATATAGCCTACTTAAGAGTTTACTTTTGAGACTACTGAGCCTCTAGTAAGCTATTAACAGCCAGCCTCACCAACTGACCCTCATATAAGAAATGCCATTCCCTATTCTGCTGCTGAGCATGTGTTTTTATGGTCTGTATGCTGCTGTCAAACACCACACTCTGTCTGCCTCAGGGACTCTATTGTTTGACTTGGACCTGCACCCCTCGGTGGCCAGGACCACTGAGTAAAGCTGCTCAATGGACTCAGTGTCCAGAGAGCTGCAGCACCCACATTCTCAGCTGTTCCCTCCCTGATCCAATCCGAGCTGACAGGGAATGGCTGCTGTTCCCTCTCAGCCTGGAGAGGGGCTGCTGTCCCGTGAGTGACCTCTGCAGCAGCCAGGCAGTCCCAGCAGGGAGGATGAAAGCGGTGTTGCTGCTCAGGCCCTGGCTGTGTGCCACAGCTGGCTGTGAGACACCTCCTTCCTGACCGGCAACGAGGGCAACTCTGAGGCCACGAGAAAAACATCCAGCCAGCAAAAAGGCAGCAGATTCGGGATGGTCTGAAGGACATTCAGAAACACGGCCCTCAACACACACCATCACCACCAATACTTTACAAATGAAGACTATTTGTGTGACCTCATAAAGAGGGACAGAGTGTATTGCAGCTTAATTAGCAAACACCACACTCATAGTGGTGAGGAAACTAGTTTTCACTGGCAGCTTAACAGGACAGAACTTAGGGGTTGGCAAAAATTGAAACACACAGGTACCAGCACCCTAGAGAGCCTGAAAAGTCGAAGCATCAAAATGCAAGATACATCAGTGGAACTCTAGTGTTGTGAATATAATTTCTCCAAATTCATGTAATTATTGAGCTGAAAGAGCTCCAACAACTTTGCTATCATTAAAGGCATCTTGTTGCCATTTTTCTTACTAATAAAATTTCCTTTGGTATATAAAAAGCCAGCATAGACTATCTTTCATCTCAGTCTCCTGATACCAGATTTCACAAAAATTTGTTTTCTAACATGCTAACACAATTTATTTTGCTAATATATGTTATTTAGCAGGTTTTAAAACACTAAATTTTATACGAACAGTGGCTAACAGCTAAAAATATCGGTGTGGGAATGTAAGCTATAAGCCACTACTCCTGCCAATTACATTTCAATTGAACTGCAGTGGAGCAGGTTTAAATCTTTAAATCTATTTAAATCTTTAAATCTATGTCAGATTCCAGCAGACTGACCAGGCTGCTCCAGCCTCCCTAACAGAACCAACTAGCCTCCCAATGGTAACCCCCTACTCCTCTGGCAGCTCCTGGAGAAAATCACTCTTTCCCACATTTGATGTTGAAAATATTTCAGCAAGTTTCCAAGAAATTCTACCACCCTCCTAAAGCTGCATAAGCAGTTTGCTTGACACTTCAGTGTCTTATGATACAGATTTAATCTCCCCCATCCTAATCTGAGATCTGCTATGTCAGAGCAACCATGCATGGTTTAAAAAAGTGATTAAAAAAAGGAATAAAAGTGTGTCTTCCTTCCCATCAAAACTGATCCCACTAATGTGATTCCATCCCTGAAACCCTATAGCATGCTCCTCCAGCTCATGCTGAAGGGATAATCTTTTCACCTGCTGGAGGCAGCACCCAACTCTTGAAAAACTGGGAACAACATCAAGAACACATTCATTGTGTCCATTTGTTTGCACGGAGCAGTCACACTCAGCTTTTTGGAATGACAGATTCAAGAGGTTTAACATGCCAAAATAAAGGGTTTTTTTCCAAGAGTTTCCTCTTTCATACTGTTTAAAAATTATGCCTATGTTAGGTCTTTGGTATTGTGGTGGTTGTTTTCCCCAGGCATCTCATCTGCATAAAACTAATTCTGTACAAATATTCATGAGCAAGTTTAACAAGTTTTAACAAACAGGGCAGGCATCTTGCCAGTAACAGCTGAACAGCAACGAAATCTAAACACAGACATTTTGGAAAAAGTTACTCATCATTTCAGAAGGAAGTGGTGGGAGATATTTGTGTTATTTATTTTACAGTATTTTTGTAACACCATAAGGATCAACAAGGAAATATCCAGCCATAGTCAAACACAAGGAACACACAGAGAGCATAACTATCCTTACAGGTGCACATCGTAATGAATTGGGATTTGCTGTTTGGCAAAGAATTTGCATTTCAGCATTTAGGACAGTTCTTAAACCTTTTCACAGTAGAGCACTTTGGGGGTTTGTTTGTTTAAATAACCTCTTTTCACTCTGGATACTTTAATTCCTTTGGAGGTGCACTCTATTTCATATCTCAAGACAATACTAAAAATTTGAATAACAAAAAAATCCCATGGTGATTAATCACCTCCTCAGTATTTTAGGCTCATTATGACCATACTGGAAAACCAAAAAGTTATTATGTATCTTTAAAAAGAGAGAAAATGAACAAACAAGATATGAAGGGTTAGTTTTCCCAATCATTTTGGGATGGCACTTGAAAATGTAGTTTTTAGAAATGTCTTTCATTTGTAACACAAGAAGTTCGCCAAGAAGCCCAGAAATTTCAGTTAAATGCTGGCTGTTCTTACACAAACATTACAGCCAGGGATCTCTACACTGCTTTCTGCTCTCTGTAGACAGAGTTCAGGTTTTCAGTGCTGTTGCTATGAACACAGTGGTTTCAATTATTCCCAGGAAGAAATTAATCCTGATGGCCTTAAAACTATCCTTTTAGTTTCAAATACACCTCTTTCTTCTTGTACTTTTTTTGTGTGTTTTGGTTTAAATTCCTGTTAGGCAGAATACACACTGTCTGAAGTTATACTCCTTTCAGTGAGGCACAAATTGCTTGGAATCTTATGTACAAGCTTGCATTTTGATTTTTTAGGATTAGAACCCTCTGAAATACAAGTGAAGGTGATGAGTTGTTGTAGGAAAGTTACTTTGTGATTTATTGAAAATTACATGGCAAAACAAGTGTATGCTAAACAGCAATAAACAAGCTTATGCTTAGTGTATTAATTTTATAATCCACTCAACAAGTTGCAAACAAGTTAATTGTGTCAGGATGACTTTTATCCATGGTAGTAGTCTTTCATGCCTTAATTCATGTGTGGAGTTACCTCAAGTTGATTGCAGAAATACAGCAGAAAAGCCAGAAATCCTTTAAATAGTTTGTTTACCAACAAGAAAGCACAGAGACAGAAAAGAAACAATGGTCATCCTTACCAAAAGCCTGCACAGAAAGTTGCATGGTACCTTTTGAATTAAACTGATCTCCATCATCCAAGAAATAACTACCAGCCACCTTTAACAAAGTACGAGGAGGACTAGAGGGCTGCAAGCCTTTAACTGTCTCCCAGGTTTTCAATACACCTGCAGAATTTATCTTTTTGCTTAGGAATGGCAAATCCTCAGTACAATTACACTGTTCTATATCAAGGTCAAAAGCAATTAATGCAAGCAGAAAGTTACCTTTACAGCTGCTGTGACTGCAGCTGTTGCTGCCAAATTCAACCCTTGCTTTCCAAAATTGACCATGGTCTCGTAGCCTCTTTCTTTGGCTTGGACAATGTACTCATCAATCTCCTAAAAGCAAAGCACATTTACATTTTAGAAGGCTGTTCATAAGAGAACAACGGTACCCCACAATATTATTTTTCCATCAGAAAAGGAAGACAGAAGAAATGTTTAAGAAAATATTTATTGCCTTTCATACTGGTGTTCCATTACAACTCTCTCATTTAAAAAAAAAAAGACTGTATCTGGTCAAACAAGAAAATAAATTACTTTTATTCAGCTCAGAAACACTGCAGCTACACAGCAAGTTCCTTGCAGAGAATAAGCTTAACTTGTCAGACAGAAGTTTTTCAAGAAATAACATGAAATCAGAGAGCTCCTTAGAAAGGTAGAGCTGGCTCACAAATTGCTTCTGAAGCCAGAGCTTTGACATAATTAAGTACAATACAGTCATAGTATTTATCCCCTGCTGTGATTAAGTGCCTGGAGTTTCAGATCAAGGCTTCAAGGTGCTTCTCAACAGCTCACAGACTAGAGGGAAATACCCCTTCAGCTTAGCCAGTCTCAAATAGTTTATAGCTCAACCTTCAGAAGGTCAAAATGACCTTACTGTTCCTATCTCTGGCCATCATGTCACCTTACTTGCTTTGCCTAACAAAGACCAAGCCTACTGACCTTTAGGAATGCTCTTTTCTACACTCTGATGTTTCCCAGTGGTAGTCTTCACTCTTCTGCTCGTTGCTCTTTTCTCACATCCAAACAGGACGTTGAAAAAGAGCTAAGCAGAGCTGTGCCCTGTAATACCTGAGCTGAAGTTCAATATCCTCTAGCTGTTTTCTGTTTGGGTATTTACTGTGGCAGACTGGCGTTCCCTCAAACCTCAGTGAAAAGTCTCTCCTCTCATCCTGCCAGCACAGCAGAAAAGCCATTGGTGTCAATCACCCTGAGCAGTGCCATTACCAGGTTATGCTGGAAAACAGGAATAGCTTTCAGTAAAGCTGTGTTTGTACTTCTGCACAGAGAACACAAGCCAGGCTGCATCACTTCCACTCAGCTGGGCTCCTCGAATGCACCACGTGGAGCAGGGAACACCAGGCTCTCAGTCAATAGAGCAGGACACTGTCTGCTCAGGCAAGTTAAACAGAGCCACACACAGGGAGGGTCATGTGCACTTGGCTCTGCTATTCCTAGCCCAGGCTGCCTGGCCAACCAGTAACACTGCTCTGCTTTTATCATCCTGTCTCTAGCAGCAGTTACATTTCAGCATATGGTATTTCCATATTAGGCATTAAAAATCTGAGAAGTTATTTCTTACCCTTTCTTTAGAAGAAAGCAGCGGGTGGAGAAATTTTCTGTAGATTAAACTTGCCCCTCTAGTGTATGGGGAAAGAAGCCAGATAACAAAAGCTATCTTCAGTTCATAGTACAGTGGAAACCTACAGACAAGTTAAAGGTTGCACAAAATCAACAACTGCAGTAGGAAAATGCACATTAATTATCATTATGAAGAGATCTTTTCAAAAACACAATTACATGTTACATGCACACGTAACATGTAATTACACTACATGTTAACATATAGGAGTTCTCACAAGAAGTCACATTAGACAAGAATTGAGTTATAGATTTATGGATTTAATTTTTAACAGATTGCTGTCATTTAAGAAAAATGAAAATAGTTAATACACTTGTTTTGCACTGTGTTTTCCTGCACAGAGAAATTCTAGTCCACCCTTTTAAAGGTTCCATTCCCCCATTCAGTTTCTACAGCAAAGGTGGAAGTGTTATAGTCCCTGCTTGGGGTGACAGTGTACAACAAACTTGAAGCAGATGCTGTTCATCACAACACTGAGACCTTTGCCTGAAAAACGGCCTATCAATGAGCACAACTGCTCTACACAAAATAAATCATTACAAATCCAGCAACATCAGAAACAGAGTTTCACCTCGAGTCCATAAAAAGCAGGCTCTTACCAAGACACTGTTAGGTCAGTTACTGTTTCCATCACTGTGTAAAGAGCAAACACAATCCAATACATCATCCAGCGAACCTGAAAATGAAAACATCATCTTCAGTAACAATTTTGATTTCATCTTTACACAGAATACACCATACTCTGTACAGTCTCTTCAGAACTGTCAAAGCAAGGCATTCAACAGGATCTCAGTCTGCATAAACCAGGTTTCAAGAGAAACTGTGAACAGAAATCAGTCTGCACTGCTGAGGTGGCCCTTGCTTTCATTTCACAACACATGTTATTCAGCCACTCATTTCTGCATATGTGCTTGATGCTACGGTGTTAACACCCTGGCAAAGAAAGCAGCACAAACGCATTTTCATGGATATCTACTTCTGTTTATATTCCCAGAACCACAACATTCTTGTGAATAAAAAAAGCTCACATGCAATCATCTTAATTTTTCAGGAGATTACAGCTGCATGTCTTTTTGTTTGTTTCCAGGTTTGCAACTATATTGCATTGAAATCAATGCTCTTAAAATAGAGGGTTTAGTTCTGATTTATACCAGTTAACTAAATCACTCATTTTTCCTGAACAGTTGTTCAAATTTAGTTGTCTAAGCTGATTACATTTTTCAGAATAAATACTACCAGAGTAGTTCCATGCATTTGTCTTCTCTAAGAGATCAGCTACCAAATGCAGTGTATTCCCAAAATGGGTCAGTGCAAACCACCACATTGTACTAACTGCACATCCACGTGCTCTTTAAGCTCCAACACTGTCTATGCTGGAAAAAAACACCACCACAAAGCCATTTAAGAACACCTCTCCTCCCCCTCCCCACCAAAAAACACAGCCAAAAAGCCTAACCCACCACAACTGTTAAAGACTAGCTTGAGTCCTAAACTCATGGTACTCTCTTTCAAAAGGAGGAATAAATATACTTTCCTACAGAGGACATGGCTCAGATTTAATCTTCACTTTTAAAACAATCTTTTTTTGTAGTGGACTTAACTAAGTACTCAAAACCTAATGATACATTGCTGCCTTCTTCATAGCTGTGCATTATGGTTTAAACCACTTCCTTTGTCAGAACTGGAGACCCATTTATCTTAAATGCTTTTCTACATTTCAATTTGAAAAGAAACTCGGTCATGTGATGACATTCTTCACTTCAGTCTCTCAGAGGATTTAGATATTTCAAGCTTGAATAAACGAAGACAAACCTACACAACAGCTGAAATCATTGCTGACAGGCCATGTGATATTTAGACTGGTGACCCTTCCATGAACCAGAGTCAACACCTGAATAAAAATAAAATTAAATCCAATCTTGCCCCACCATCAACCTAAGCATAATGCAATGCAAGTTTTAAAATGCCATGCAAAACTGACTTTTCCCCCCCCCAATATATTTTATCCATGCTATTCTTTCTTTAATCAACATCTACTTATCCAATTAGGAAAACAGTAGAAGTGGGATTTCTCTTGGTCTGCTAGGAACAGTAAGAAATGTTCTGCAGAAGGGCACATGAGACCTGCCAGGAGTCCCGCCGAGGTCTGCACAGAGGTTCTATAAAACACAAATCATATTCTAGTACCACTAATGCATTAGGTACCCAAAGTATCCTCGACAAAGGAATCTGAGGGACTTGGAGTGGTTTCCATACCAGGAAAAAAAGAGAACATGAAAACCTGAAGGTCAGATTTTACACTACCCAGATTATCATCTACTTAATTCTCAAAGATGAAGTTACAGAAGCTTTGATTGAGTTTTGCTTTTCATGTTAAAAGAGTGATTAGAGATTTGTTTTGCTGAGCTTTTTTTTCCTACCATCCAAGTCTTAAGCTCATCTTTGTTGTCTCTGGCTGAAGCACATTCTTTCAAGTCAGGATTTTGAAGCCAGGACTTGAGAAGGCTGGTTTATTCAGACTTCTAAACTACACTTCAGATGCTTATTATAAGTGCTGTGGTGCAATATAGTGAAAAAGCTTCACAAATACCTCAGTCAACTCCATTAAACCAGAGTAATTACAAAAACAAATCTCCTCAAAGTCACAAATCCTAATTTCTAGCACTGAAGTCAATAAGTCTTTTAAATTACCACAATCAGCACAACACTTTTTTCTCCCAGAAATAACCTTTGAACAATTTGCTGCATCCTGACCTACATTAGTTGAGACCTGTTTTCTTTTTGTTTGTTTGCTTTTACTTGTGGAAGCAGCAGCCGAGTCAAAAATTTCACTGTTACAAAGCTCTTGCCATCCAGCAAACACAGATGGCTCACATAACATGGAAGGGAATTCTGTGCTTGGGCCACAACGTGCCTGGCAGCAAAGCTTTGCCACTGAGAAGGCTGCACTAAACCTAGGGTCTGGTTGTGAAAGATGACTCAGCTGGGAGAATGACAGCCATGGATTATCCTTAAAACCTCTCTGGGCACTCGACCCAAACAGCAATGGAGTAGTAACTCACTAATGAATCAATGTCATTCCCTGCTAATGAAAAAGCCACTGTGATGGGTCTCATTCATCTCAACCCCATGAACGTTCTATATGCAACTGCAAGTTCTGCGTCTCCTCAAACATCACAGGTTCTCATTAAAAGGGCTGGAAAAATACAATTCTAGGCCCTACAAAGAGAGTCCTGTGTAAGTAACAAGTATCTCCAAGAGAAAAAAAAAGGATGCCCAAGAAAGACAGCTAAGTCATAGCTAACTGGACAACTGTGACAAGCATAAAATCTCAGCATTCTACAAACATTACTTCTCTTTTTCTAGGAAACATACTGCAAGAGGCAATGGCAACCTCTTAAATTCAAAAGATTTCCTTTATTCGAGTTGGAAACTGCTATCCCTTTCTTAGTCTGTGGATTCCTTTTGAAGGAGCAGAGAGGAAAAGCAGATTATAAATTCTTGGCATTATAGACTTTCCTGACAGGGTAAAGCAAGCATGAGACAGAAGGAATTCTTAGTTTTGATGATTTGTTTCTCCCATAAGCTTAGCTCTGGCAGGCAGCTCAGGCTGCTCTAACCATCTCGTACACAGAATGTGATGCCCACTTTGGAGCCCTGATGGAGTGATCAGACTAAATCAAGACATTCAGGGGAAGGAACAACACCCACTACATTCTGCTACTACAACCAAGTACGAAGTGGAGACATCTCCCATCCAGACAGCAGCCCTGGGTCACAGCTGAGCTGGAGGAACTGATGGCTCTGACTCCACCCTGAGTCATGCAGCCCAGTTAAGGACAAGAACACAGGCTGGGTGCAGAAATAAAGTCAGGCTGCCTCTTAAAAGAGGGAAGTAACTAGTGACCAAAGCTGCTTGTGACTGCAACTGGGTAACATTCTTGTGGTTATCATCATTGCTCACACTGCCAAGTAATTAATCTAACAGCTTAATTCAAAACTGCAGTAACTATAATTGCCTTTTTTCTCCATCTTTCTCTTCTGTCCTACTTTTCTCCACATCACCTTAACCAAATCTTACTTCTTTCTCTGGTTATATTTCATCTCCTCTTTGAGGAACAACAGATTAACAAGAGCTACACTTTTCTCAGGAACATTGTTGAACTCCATACAATGGCAAACTGCTGCAACTCTTCCAGTAGTCACTGAGAATCAATGCCATTGCTTATACCTCAAGTGTTGGCAGAATTAGGAAACCTTCATCCTATCCCCTTCTCAGAAGTGCATTATTTAGGGCACTTGACTGAAATGCAGCCAAGACTTCAAGGTTTCTGCTAAAATACTCCTAAAAATATCCATATACAGTGTAGTGTGTTGGACATGTTTCAGCATGAAACTATGAAAAGCCTGAGACAACTGCAGCCCTCCAAACAAAATCACAGGTTACCACCAGGCTCACACAGGTGTGGTATCAAGCACTAAGTCAATCAAGCTTTCATATGATTTATTGTATTGCATAATGAAAATGTCACAGCTCTATGTCAGCACAGGCATGCAATTAGGCAAATAAGAGGCATGAGACTTACATATTCCTTCACATTTTTTGTCTTCACAGCTTTGTATGAGTAATATGCAGGATACAGCATCCCAAACACCAGCCTATGAGAAAACAAAAAGAGCTTTCAGCATCTGTTATTCTGTACATGACAAAATAGTGACAACACACCATTAGAGCAATGTAGCCAACTTAATTAAAAAATCCCATTCTTTCACTTGAGAAACCCCCAAATCCAAACTCCACAGTGTTACAGATTCCTTGGAGGAAGTTTCTTGATAAGCACAACTAGAACAACATGAACAGAAAAGGCTCCACGCCCTGAAGAGAACAAACTATTTCGTAAGATTCCCTCTAACAGACAATGTAAAACCAGTTCTTGCTCTGGTTCAGCTGCAAGTAAAACCAGTCCTGCAGTTTGTCCACACCAAAAGACTGTTTCCACACTGGCACTGCTATCACTAGCTACGCTATCAGCAGGCAATCAGAATCTTCTACTTCCTTCAGATTACCAGAAGATTCTTCAAAAGCCATTTTAAGACAGCACCGTGAGTTCCCTCATGTCATGTCCTTTTGCCAGGACTCTGCAAGAGCACCATTTGGAAATGCAGGCAAATGGGAATTAGTCCAGTTTTGCTCAGCCAGCCAATTTCTGATAAAATTCATCAAAAGCAAGGTGCAGAGAAGGGTGACAGGGTGCCAAACAATCCACGCTGAGAGCAGGGTAAGAACAAAGATCTGCTCTAACATAATTTGGTTACAACACAGCACTTTCTAGTAACAGTCTTGGCCTCAGACTATGAGAAATGGAACAGCAGTACTTGCCATCTCCTTGACAAATCCAAGAGCTCCATATTTCTGTTTCACCACCTTGTTGCACTTTCTAAAGTCAAACAATCACTTACCTTTAAGTTTCAGTACATAAGTTTTCCACTCAAATGGTTGACATCTACCAGAATAAATAACTGAAATGCCATGTTTTATCATTACATCAGGTAGCTTTAAATTTGTGGTTCTACCTTCAAAGGCACCGCAGAAACCTGCACAATGCTACACCATGAGCTTTTTTACTTCACTGTTAAACCCAGGAAAGAACTGTAAAACCTTGTAGCCCGACTGACTCTTTTTCAAGCAACTACTCCCAGAGCCTTCATCTTCTGCAAACTATTATCTACCAAGACTGCCACAGGACTTTGCTAGCACACAAGTGTGGGTTCAATCAGTTTGATACACATCATATTCCAGGCACCACTCTGACAGGTAGGCAGGAGACTTCTGCTTGGGAGGGAGGCAGTTCAGAGTACTAAAGTCATCTCCAATAGCTAACATATAGTACACAGGTGGAAATAAAAGTGGAATTGCTAACAGCAAAGGTGAGATACTTCCTGTGACACCACAGACACCACACACACTTACACTCCGTCCTCAGTGCAAGGCAAGACCCTAACCCTAACCCATGGAAGGAAACCCATTGCAGGGAGATACTGGCAGGGGTACTCAAGTTCAGCTGTAAATGCCACAAGTGAGAGGGTTTAATAAAATTACAGAAGCATAATCCCAGAACCATTCATGTGTGGAAGGGCCCTCTGAAGTCCAACCTTCTGCTCAAATCAAAGCTGGCATCAGATTGGACCAGGTTTCTTAATAGTTGAGCCAGTCAGGTCCTGGAGATTTCCAGAGATTTCACATCCTCCCTGGGCAACCTGTTCCAGTGCTTAATGAACCTCCTAGTGCAAAGGTTCAGTTACACCCAGACAGAACCAGAAGTCAGTGACCACTGTCTCTCTTGACTAAACAGCACAGCAAAAGAATGGGCCTGGCTCTCACAACCTCCAAAACGTTACATACCTGTTCCCCTCAGTCTCCTCTTTTATGGCTGAGCAAGCCCTGTCCATTCAGGCACTCCTCAAGTCTTGCCCTGTGATCATCTTCATTGCCTCCACTGAACTTTCTCAAAATAAATTGACATCTTTCTTGTACTAAGCAGCCCAAAGCCAGGCACAAAGACATAAATCTGTATCTCCATCCCCATCCTCTCCTGAATGTGCAATATACACATGTTTTCCTGAATTCAGTTCAGCACACTAACCTGTAGCAGCCTATCCAAATACAACTCTACTACAATCCACAGACCTTTCATCCTGAGGCCACAAAAACCCACAGTCAAAAAAACCCTGAGTGGTTTTAATCCCAATGATGAGAAAAGATGAGAAAAGACTGACAACACAAGTACAAAGCCTCGCTTCACTCAAATAACAGGAGACACAGAAACAGAAGGAATAAGAGACCAAATACCCTCCATTTTCTGGGAATTTTGCAGATAACAGCTCTTCCTTTCACTTTTGCCCCTGTGGAAGTGTTAGAAAAACTGCCACTTTTTCACTAGAAGTGGGTAGATGTGCTGATGTTTTAATCCTATGTAGCTTGCAATAATAGGAACTTGTGAAGTTTTTATCTCCTTACAGGCCAGAGCTGACAGTGGAAGTGTGGCATGATGCTGCTGCCAACTCTGGCACCACCACCTCCTTCTCACAGGCACAGCCATCTCACCTTAGTTAAAGCTACCAGGCACTCGTACAGTAGAAAAACCAACTTGCCACAGTGAGTGAAGCTGAAGGTCAGCAAATTGACTTTTATCCTCAATCTCCACATGCTGGATCAGTATGTTGGCAAAAGAGAGCTCACTGCAGCTGACTGAGGCACAACTGGGGTCCTGGACAAGGCAAACCACAACAGCCCAGTGGGTTGTCACCGTTCTCCTGTTTGCACTGACACCCACAAAACCTCCAAGCTGCCAGCAACACCTACTCCACCATTGTACCCTCTGTACAACACACTTCAAGGATGTGCCCAATTAGTCCATGGCTTTTCAAATGGAAGGCCTTAAGTTTTACTTGTCCAAGGGCAGTTTGTATTTCACACTGGGTGTCAGCACACTGCACTGACAGAGCCGACTAAACCAGATGGAAACAGGTTTCAGCCCGGGGGGATGTCTTTTACTTTATTTTCTTAGTAGATATATGGATAATCCTGCTTACCAATGTAATTTCACTGCCAGTTGTAAGCCCAGCTATTTCAGTTTTTCAGCTGGTCTCAGCTCAACACAGCATTCCTTTTCTGGTACAGCCATTTTGCTCATTTAAAGAGAAACGTTTCTCAAATATACTAGAAGATTAAAATCAAAACACAAAGAAAAAGATGTATCAGACAGCCTTTAAATCTGAATAAAACAATGTACTTGTGTATTCATATAACTGTATTTTTTTTAAAAAACATAACCTACTGCCTGTATTATCACATAATCTATGGTCTTACAGTTTTAATAGCTTTAAAGTGAACAATTGTCTGAAAAGCTCATTTCTGAAGCAAAGCAACTGAGTTTGCATCTGACTGATAACTGAAAAACCAGTCACCTGTACTCAGATTGTTCTGGCACTGAGCATCTTTAACCTGGAGAGTAAACAACTCTAAAGCCAAGGTTTTAAAAACAAAAAAAAAAAACAAAATTGAAAGAAACCAAGACCCAAATGAAACCCTCCAAGTCTCAGAAGGACTGCTTGGCATCCAGACTCCCAAAACACTAAGCCATTAAACCAACAGAGTGTATAAGGCTTCGGCCTGTTCACGTTGCCAAGGAATTGCCCGAAGCAACGAATAGTGTTTGGCACTTGATTCTTTCAGTCCTCTAAAATGCAAAAAAGGGAACAGACCCGGCCCTCGCCTAATAGTAAAAGCAATCCAGGAAACTCGTGGAGTATGAGATAGTTCAGAGACAATGCCATTCACTAAAGCTCTCTTTCCTTAAGTGTGATATCAGAGATGACACCCATTTGTCCACCCACTGACAGACTGAAGATTTTGGCACAGATACAAAGCCAGACAAATGTGAGCATCTCCAGTTTACTTCTAGATGATCTGTGATTCCTGTTCCATGTATGGTCAGCACGTTTAGTCTAAGCAGAATTTCAGCTGAAGGGAAGTTTGCTAATGGAAAATAAATAGCAGAATAAAAACGTAAAGGACAATGCTTGAATCTTTGGCTCTGAAAAGGCAGATATGGCCACATGCCTGAACAACATGTCCACTGAGATTTCAATCAGCACACGCTGGAACAGCAGTGTCATTCATTGCTGCTCAGGCCTGATGCTACTCAAACACTTCGGAGCCATTCCCAAAGAGAAGCAGTTTGGATTTTTAACTCTTTTTGTCTGATCAGTTCTTCTTCATCTTAAACCTGTTGCCCCAGAAGGACTCACAGCCCTGCCCAGAGGCAGGTCTGTCTGAGCTGACTGGCACTGGCTCCATCAGATGTGGGGGAAGCTTCCAGCAGCTTCTCACAAAAGCCACCCCTGTAACCTCCTCTGCTCCCAAAGCCTTGCCAAACAAACCTTGCCAACCCTGCCACCATGCCTTGCCAACTCCCCCTGAGCATTACAACTGGGTAGCACATTCCAGACTGAGCCAGCCACCTTCCCTGTTTTCACATGTCCAAACAAAAGCTCACCCTGGCATAAATGGTTTTGAAAAGCACTACACTAAACAAAGTCTTTCTGTCCAGCACCTGAGAGATTTTAGTTCTATTTTGCTATTCAGATACACAACACTAACCACAACAATCTACAGTAAAAACTGTGTATTCAAGTAATTACAAAGACTGCATGTGATCAAAATGCTTGGCTGTTACAGGGACAGGGAGCAGTAGGATAAGCTCCTGAACTCCAAACTCCAACTGTATCCTACTTTTTCTTCCACTCCTCCCCTTGGTTAAGGGACAGGGAAAAATCACATGAACCCTATTAGAAGAACGTGTCTGTTAATAGTGGCAAACTTGAAACTCAGCAACTTCTTTAGCAGATGACAGTAACCAAAAGGCAGGAGTGTGGTCACAAACAGGTCTGTTAAAATCCTCACAGCAGTCTTATATAAAGAATATCCCCAAAAGCCAAAGAAAAAATGTCTTCACAGTTAAAGAAAATACCCAGAAGCACTGACAGATTTGAATAAAGTACATTCCTGAGCAGAGCAAAAAGGCTATTAACTTTCCAGCTTAGAAAGCTGGAATTCTCCAAAGCCACTGCCAGATTCTTCCAAAGCACAACATAACCAACTACTCAAGTAGTCAGAAATCACCTTAAGTTTTTAAGGGGAAAATCCCTCTAAAAAGTAGACTTTTCTATGTCAGAAACATTTATTTAATAGGTCCTAAGTATAACAATTACAAGCAGTCTGATAGGAGACAACTAAGCCTTCCTTCCAATGCAGAGTTCCAGGCTCCATTCTGTGTATCCTATGCACTCACATTTATGGACTTACCCCCAACTATGGAACCTGTTGCCAGATGCTCTTCAAGCTTTCTCAACATGGGAACAGCCCTGCCTGAACCTTGAAAGAAGTCTACAAAGAGCACAACAAAAAAATTAGAAAAAAATTCTCTTTTGTAAGCAAGCTCTGCACTGGAATCTGTGTGGAAGTGCTGATATCCTCAAGGGCAGGACACACCAGGAAGGCTGGTCACTTATTCATGTAGGCTCAGCAGGCTTCTCTGAGAAAACAAGGCTTAGATGCCAAAAGAACAAACTTGCAACCTGTTTTTTCTGCAGAGAAATTTCTTTGTCCAAAATGAGGGGTTTCCTTTCCTGCCATTACCTAAGGCAAAACTCATTCATAAATGCATCCTCCCAGAACTCCTGTTTGCTTTCTCCATAAGCATTCTAGTTGCTACTACAAACCCCAACATAACATGAAGATCAGAGAGTGCTCTTGATCAACCACTAACTTGATACCTGAACACATGTTAGATGTGTTACTTCCTTCAATGAGATTTACCTTCGAATTTCCAATCCACAGCTTACACATGGGATGTGCTGTGGATCAGGGCAGACTGTCAGTCAGCAAGACCCCCGAAACACCAGTCCATGAGTGCCTTGAAAACTCTTTCCCACAGACAAGCTGCATCAGTGATCCCCCAGGCACTGCTGGTACACAAACCCTGTGAGTCACCTCTTGATGAGGCACAGATCCCATACTGGACCTGGGAGACCCTAGGCATGTTTTAACAGCAGGGCATAAGCCTGGAGATATCACCATGTCATTAAGAAACAAAACAAAAGATCAACACCCCCAACAGCTCACAAGTCCTGTACAAAACATTGCCACAGCGCCAAACAAACCCTGTAGTACAGAAAACTCCAGCAAGCCAGCACTGGAAAGCAAACAGAAAACATAATAGGAAGAGAAGTTGTTATAAAACTCTTAGTCACTTCTCTGCGTGACTACCTATTCATCACTTGATTTTAACATCCCTGCTGTAATAGTGTCCTGACAATCCCTGCACTCCTTCCTGTTGACTGACTAACTCATGTGGCCCACGTGTACAGAACAGCAGGTGAGCTCACACCTTCCAAGCACTCCCAGGAGGAACTGGAACTGTTACATGATCTGTGACACCTCCACATGAGGAGACAGAGCCAACACTGATTGCCTTCAATGTAGAGTAACCCTTAAATGTAGAGTAACAACTTAAATCTTCCACCTACCTCTTACCTCAGGCTCAATAGCCAAAGAAGTATTAATTTCCAAAGCTGCTCACACTTACTTAAACCTAATTAAGTTGTCTTCCTTCAGATCCAGCTGGAATAGTCTCTGATTTCACCTGTGATAGTCTGGTGTGACTTTGTTCAAAGAAAAAGATGTGTCCTTGTACTGAACACTGCTTTCCCTGTAATGATCAGCAAGGGCTGACAGCTGGACTACAGATGTTTAAAAACCAACTCATTTACTATTTGTCATTTTTGTAAAAAAGGTCAAACCAAGCCTAGTTTTCAGCAGATATTTTCTATTTTTATTTAGCACATGCAAGAATAAGCTTGCTCCATTAAGCAGAAGAGCAAAACCAAAATTAAGTCCACAGGTCTTTTAAGTTTAAAGATGAAAGGTGATACCTGGATGCATGTTTAAAGGAACTGTGGCCTAGCATAAACTCTTATTTTAAGTGCTTATTTTATGCACTAAAAGATGACAGATGACAGAGAAACACACTTAGGAACTTCCTTATTTTGGAGAAAGGTTTTTGTACTTAATCCTCTCAGAGGCAGCACAACCTACACCCGCAGTTTTCATGAGCCATGTGATGCTCTTCATTTAGGATACTTCTGAGAGCTCCTTAAAGACTAATCACTAATTTAATGCAGATGATGTGCTGAACAAGATTAACAGGAACATCACAAACCTAGAATGAGGTGTTTCCCTTTGTCATGCGGTTTCAAGTTACACATGCACTTGATACTTAGTTTCTTGGCTTCCATCAATGCCAGTAAAAAGTTACCAGCTCTCTTATTTACTTAGCTTTGTACCCAGTGTCTTCAAAATTATTTTGGAAGCTTCTACATTTTTGAGTCTTCATTTCCTACAAGGATACAAAGTCCTTTATGTCAAGGATACACTCCCAATCTAACTGGTAACACCGAAACACTGCTCATTACAGTAACTTCAGCTACAGTGAAGTCACAATGGGAAGTCCACGCAAAACCAATTTCACAAGTTAAAATCCACAATCTTGCTGCTCCAGGAGCATCTTCTGTCAGTATTTTTGGAGCATTATCAACACCAAAATAGCTGGCTATAGGAAACGAACATTTAGAGTAGGAGTGGTCCCAACTAAAAATTGCTTCTGCTTATTCCAGGGGAAAGAAACATTTTATTTTGGAGCTGTTTGTAAGTGGAACCAAACCACACTGCATGTAACCACACATTCATATGGGCTGCCTTAAAGAAAGTCCACACTACTATTGGTGACATTACACAGAATATTAATCTGTCTGTGGTTCTAGAGAGAAGAGTGAAGCTCAAAACCCAAAGGCTCAGAAAACTCCCATTCAGTCATTGCACACCCAAGAGGCCAAGGGTGTCACCACAGACCAGCCTAAAGGTCCTGCCTCTCCCAGGAAAATCCTACAAAACACCACAATTTGAGCAAAGTAGTAAATGGAACCACATAACACTAAACCTTTACTTAGAGGTAAGCACATCTCATCTCTTCCCCAGACAGCTGTGAGGGTTTGCTTTTGATCCTTATAAATTATTTACATCCCATTTTTTTTGGCTTAAGGTCCTGGATTTTCAAACAATTCTGTTAATCTTATGGCCCAGAAATGTATTTCTAAAGCCTCTTAAGAGCATTCAAAATCCAACCTCCCCATTGTACACAGGAAAAGGTTTCTATGAACTTGATATTTGGCAGATGCTACTGAGACAAAATCTGGACTTGTCATTCCCCAAAACACTGTGAAAACCCTGCTAGACACCAGGCCAACACTGCCAAGCAGGATCTCTACCCATCCCAATTCTGTAGTTTTATTAGTAACTTAACCTTAATATCAGAATACCATCCTAAAAGATGCCTTCATTTCCTCCTTTTTGAACTTCAATAAGTAATTAGGGTTTTTATTTAGAAAGCTATACATTAATAAAGTAGTTTAAGGGTAAGTTCTGCTCTCCAAAACAGACAATGCACACTATGCTGACTAACGCATGATTTATTTTTGAGAGAATTCTGTTAACACAAATATGCCTCACTGGTAATACATTAACTGAGAAACCAGAAGATACAAAAGAAATACATTGTGCCTTTTTGCAAAGGTCATTTTCCAAATGCAAATGAAGAGTAATCTGCCCAATTCACGTTATCCTTGCCATACAAATGCCATTTTGTTTCAAGCTTCAAGTAAAGTTTTAGACAAGAAAAACAACACTCAAAAGTTCCACAAGTACAAGAATAAAACCAATGCTGCTTATATTGCATCTACAGCAAATGAAGGACTGGCCAAAGCTGTCATGCAAACCATGTATTTTATGTTTCTGTGGGTATCTTGTCTTCCAAGTGAACTGTAGACTGTTTGCTGCTGTAAAACGTGAACAGGTCAGCTTCTCAAACAGTGCAGTGCTAAATACACTGCAACTGAGGAACACTAGACATGCCTTTAGACAAAGGAAACCACATGTTCTAGAACAAAGTCCTAGTCTGAGGCAAAAAAATATTAGCAGACAGAAGTGAATAGTAAGAGCATTAAGTCAAAAAATTCATTTTGGGTTTTTTTTCTATATTATAGTTGAAGGTAGTGTTACTGCACTGTAAAAACTAACCAAGGTGTCTCTAATCTGGTGACCATCTTCCTCACTCCTCCTCCTGGTTGTGATGGATGAGTTACAAAACAGGGTGGGGGGAGGAAATAAAACCAGACAGTGATAGGAAGGTACAAGCACAAACTATTTTCTGATTTTCCCCTCTAAGCACTGCAAGTTCCAACAGCTTTATTAGCAGAAGAAGGTACAGCATTATGTCACACTTCTCACTTCAGGAAAAATCCTGCTCTGGGCATCTTTGCACCTAAAGCCAAGCCGAGGGCTTTGGAAAGAAATTGCACTCAGTTTTCAACATCAAATGCAAGTTCCAACTGTCTCTGGGATAGGTGAGCCATGCTTCAAAGATGGTAAACACAGGCAGAACATTGCTCTAGTTAAACCCACCTCCGTGTCAGTGCTTGCAGGCGAGCCGTGAAACAACAGGACCAGCAGGAACACCCTGTTATTGTGTCAGTGATAAACTGAACTGCAAAGCAACAGCCACGGCTGACACAGGGCTCAGTGCAGAGCCAGGCACTGAGGGCAGCTTCATTCCCCTCCTGTCCTAAAGCAGCTCATCAAGTTGATTAGCCAGTGCCACCGAAAGCCAGTTGTGTTTGAAGTCACACTGGTCAGCAAAAAGCTGACAGTCACCTCTCCTACCCAGACTTTACACCTCTCATCACATCAGTCCAACTCCAAACTGAACAATCTAGTTTGGCAGGTCTTAAAAATGTGAAAGATTTACAACTAAGAGATGATACTGTTGTCAGCTGTAATATTTTCTTCTGTAAAAACCTGGCAGTTTCACAGGTTTTGAAACTTTGGAATTTCAAAAGCAGAATAAAAAAGAACCAAAAAGCTTAGAGAAAGCTTCTTTACACACGAAGCACCAGAACAGGGGGTTTTGCCAGACATTCTCTTTACATACATTTTTTATTTTTTTATCAAATATTAAAGTTACTAAGCCAAAGCAATTTTTTTGAAAAACATCACAATTTGTCTACGGATCTTCCTCAGCTTTACATAAGCAAATCAGGAGCTCTCTCCAGGTAGAAAACAACCAGGAGAGACAAGTCCCTCCATCTAAGCTGCAGAAATCCCTGCGAGCCTACGACATGCTGGATCGACACAGACATAGGTTTGTGGAACATGCAACAGTGGAGGTTGTTTGTTTTAATTAGAAAGGTTCTTTTGTGCCAGACCATGCAGTTCCTGGAATTCCCTTATCTGCAATGCATAGGCCACAGATGTGGATTTCAGCACGTTCTGTAACAAGAGCACACGCCAAGACCATGAAGTAGGAACATCAGACTCTGCAGGACACCCCTCCATCTGCTTTGAGCCTCAGTTCTCCCCCTGCCACGGGCTGGGAACACCATCCCAAAACACAGGAGAGAAAAGAGCAGAGAGACTGCACAGAAAATGCTGACTTAAGGCCAGGTGTGCCAGGCAGGCAGGGGGACACTTCCTCCTCCCAAGGAGTCATTCTGCATTGCACCAACTAACCCAGGAGGTGTTACAAGTCCAGTGAGCAGACACTTCTCACTGTACATATTAGGACTGTCTCACTGAGAAGCTGAACTCGTGGAAAGAAGTGACTTCATTGCTCAATTATTTAAATTATTGTCAACTTTCACACAGACAGGACAATGCACATAAACCCTAGACCTACATATGTTTACAGATTTCAACCTATAAAATGTAAGATGCTTTAAAAACAAATCTGACACCTTGTTTGATCAGAACAGCCACACTGTTTTTCCTGGATTGCGTTTCACTACAAGAAAGAATAAGCAGCAATGTGCAAGTGAAGAATGTAGCTCCAGAGTACACTTTAAGCAGTCTGCTCATACCCTGAAGCCACAATGTCGGTTTTGTCCTGCAACCTTTCACTCCCTGCACAACACCTACCTGGAAACTACACAACAGCAGCAGGAGCTGGTGCAGTTCATTGCAACCAACAAAACATCAACTTGTGTCACAACTAATTTTCATTCAGGCTGAAAAAACAACCAGACTCACCCGTGACCACCAGGCAACGTTTGGACCCTGTGGAAAGAGAATGAGGAGAGGGTGAAGGGCAGATCCAAGGATGGCTGATACAGGGTCAGTCCTCTCAGCTCTGTGATGAGACAGACATTTCAGCACCTCCCTTCAGCTGGAACCATCCTGCCAGAAAAGCAGGCTACAAACAACCAAAGAAACTCTCCCCAGAATGGCCCTTCTGACTTGAAGATCAGGCTGTAGCTATTCATTCCTTCCACACATCAGTGGGGGTGTTGTTACTTAATTTCATCTGATGAGTTGGATTATTTCAAGACAAGATGTTCGACAGCATGTTGATTAGCAAACAAGAGGGTAAATATTTTTGTACTTGATGCTTTTAATTAAAAAAAAATTGTATTTCAAGAGCAGGACACAATCTAGGTTTACAATCAAAGCACAGACAGTTACATCAAACATTACCTACACTCTGAGACAGATATTCCTGGTAACAATCCAATCAACACAGAAACTAAAGCTTCAGCCACCCATTCTCAGACATTTAATAATTCCAGGGGCACCAGGGCATCTGGAGGATATCAAACAGCAACAAAAGTACTAAAAGTAGAATAAGGTAATGCCTTGGAAACCACCATGAAAGAAGCAGCTCCAATTTGTAAAGCAGAAAAGGCTGAAAGGGACTGATAACACTCCTACCTTCAGGTCACCTTCTGTGTCCCTCAGACTGTCTTTGTCCAGCTTAATGTGTTTAGTTATAATCTAATATTAGAACCAAGGAAAGGTGCTGAATCTTTTGCTGATGGCAAGGCTTTAAAATGGAGGTGGGGCAGGCAGACATTATCTGTACAAGCAAACAGAAAGCTACCGATTCCTAAACAAATTCATCCTCCCCTGGGCCGATACAACTCCAGCACTCATGGATGCTGACCAACTTGACTGGCAACAGACCACGTACTTAAACACGAGGGTAGAGAGTGTGTTGCAAAGCAACACAGATGGGGGAACTTTCATTTTTAAGTGAGGAGGGGAAAAAAGTTAACAGATTACAGCACACAGTCTGCTTTAACAGATTGCAAGTACAAAATGGCCATCTACTTTGTATTTAGGAAGCTTCACATCTCTGCTTGGCACAAGAGGATGGTCTGATCTCATCCATACCAGGCTGTGACTGACAAGTACTCAGAGTGTTTACTATTAAATACTGTCTCAGCAACTGATGTGTACACAATTGCTCAGACCTTACAAATGAGAGGAACGAGCAAGCAAAGCAGACTAAGAGCCAAGCACAAGCTCCATTTGAAGTTAGCAAGATGGGCAGCCACAAATTTAAAAGCTACTCCCACCATTAAAGACTAAGAACTTGACAAGATGTACCACTCTGAGAAGTTCCCTGACACTCTGACAGGACTTGCTGTCTTCTGGTTGGTTTTGCAAGTGAAAAAAGGAAAAACCCTGCAGTAAACATTCCGAGACCTGTTACAATAGGCAGCGTGTTTTGGAAGCAATAATGACCTGTACCTACTACAGCAGCATCCCACTGGCACAAAACTTGAAAATTAGAAGATGTTTTCATTAAATACATCCAAGTCTTTGGCTTCTCGACCAAGACGTGCCATTAGTACAAAGTATTTCACAAGTTTAGACGCTTAGGTATGAAAGCATTTATAGCATTTACAGAAGGAAAAGATTCCATTAAAACAAAGTTTTGCTGAAGACTGTGAATTTGAACCACTCCCAGTTTCCTGTGCATGAGTCCTCAGGACAATTCACATGCAATTAAGAATTCTAATTCTCTACTAGCTCCATTCCCTAGTTCCTTAAAGCTTTAACCAAACTATTTTAGTGGAGTAGATGAATCCCAAATTGCAAAGTCTCAAAGTGAATTAGAAGGTGGTTTGCTTGGGACCTGCACGTCAGGACAAGTCCCCCTACGTCACAAGTCAGCAGAGGGCACTGTGACACGCCTACAAATTAACATTTTGCTACTTTTTTGGTCCTGAAAAATAGTAGGTCAGCGAGGAGAGGAGAACTGTGCCACAGCCAGAACAACTCCTGCTCCTTCCCATTACCAGCTCACAGGTATTCCTGATGGCATACACTACACTACGAAGTCACCACATCAGAATTAAAATGCTGTACAAATAAAAGAAACTGAGGTCTTCGCAGCTACATAGAGGTTAAAAATATTTCCATGTTTCTTATGGCATTTAAGGTAAAGGTACTACACACCTGCCAAATTCCTAAGTCGGAGAAACAAAGTCACTGGAACAGGAATGTCTGGAAAGAGACCAACCAGGAAGGAAAGCAGATCAAAGAGAAAGGCACCATAATGGACACTGGGAACAGAGGGACAAGGATGACAGGCTCAGGACTACCGAATTAAGACCTCTAGTGTCACACCACATCTACTGGCGTGCTGCATTTCACCTTCCATTTCCACACGAAGCAAAGTTAAACAATAGTCCCAAAGCTGTCCAAGTTCTCAATGAACACTTTCCCCTTCCTGGGAAGTTGAACACTGGCAAACTATCTAAGTGCCACAGCTAGGAAGCAACGACACAGGAAGGTGGAAAGGCTCTATAAATACTATTAAGGACTCCTTTTAGCAGAAACAATTAGGGCACGCAAATGAGTGACCAGTGGCAACCAAAAAATGAACTACACACAGAACTACACAGTGCATTATCCTGCACTGTCTTTTGCAATGAATCTGCAGTAGCTATTTTCATCCTTCCCTGCACTACTGGTTAGGCTCAGAGGACTTAATCCTCAAAATGCAAAAGCAACCCTTAGCAATTCACTTCAGGACAAAACAAACAACCAACTCCACAAGAACCTGTCATGAGACAGAGAGGTGCTCAGCACTGCTGCGATTTCCATTACAACCAACGCATTCTAGACTGTTAAAATAAGAATTTTCTGGTCGGTGCTGTTACATAAGAAGGCAGAAACAGGTTCAGCAGCTCCATCTGATGTACAGAGAGTGAGCCTTTGCCTCTTGCCTGCAGCGCTGTGTATTGCCCATGGGAGACCACGCTGACTAAGTGCGCCCACAGCAGATCTGCCCACAGCCTCCCTCTTCCAAACCAGGGTCGTCCCTTCGCCGGTTCTGGAACACGATGCTCTACTTTCCAAGTTGCAATCACCTGACAACTCTCAAGGAGGGCAGCGAGGGGCAGGAATGCTCCTCGTCAAGGTGAGTGGAAAGCCAAGCGAAGGAGGCTCCCTGACAACAAAAAAAGTTTTCAGATGAAAGGACACCAGGCGGCTTAAGGGGGATGTTTTCCACCAACCAAACAGGGAAATCCTATTAGGCCCCGCTTTGGGTCACACCCCCCCGGGTGTTCGCGGGGCTGCTCCGCTCGCCCGGCAAGAACCCACAGGCAGCAAAGCCCGGCCCCAGGGACCCAGCAAGCGCTGGGAGCCCCGCAGTCACGGCAAGACCAAGCAAGGACCCCAAGGAAGACTCTGCTGCCCAAATACTTCCCCACGTTTACGAGGGAATGCTACCCCAAACGAGCAAAATAACCCACGGGGTTCGGGAAGGAACAGTAGGATGCCCACGAGAAGGACCAGAGGTCGCGGTGCAAATTCACTCGGTCTCCGACAGAACTTGCACTACACGTAACACGGCATTTTTCACCTCAGCCAGTTCTCCTCTCTGGGTGCCAAAAACCCGACTTTATAAAGCCCAGGGCACAACTACAACAACGCGGCCAGTCCCCTTCCCGCGGCTTCAGAGGGCTCGGACTCGCCGCAGACCCCACCTCACTCTCCGTTCTTCCAGCCCTCTCAGCTGTGCCACAAGGAAACAGATTTTAACAGGTATAACCCGCCACAAGTCAAAGACGAAAAGCTACCGGGTCTCCTATTTTACTCCGGATTAATTCACAACCAGCGGTGCCGATTATCGTGTGACAGGCACACGCAGCCCGGCTCGCTGGCTCTGCAGAGACCCGGGAGCGCCCAGCAGGGACACCCCGCGCCCTGCAGGAGCCCGGGGCAGCTTCACCGGGAGTTTCTGGGAGCACCGGGACTCTCCGGGGCACAGACCCCGCCACGGGCACCCGGTAAGGTGCGGGGTGCCGCCTGCCTGCCTGCCCGCCTGCCCC
>VXBA01002799.1:301494-323641 GCA_013399895.1 Serilophus lunatus | reverse complement strand
TGTGTGTGTGTGTATACTTACATGAAAAGCCATTACAGGTACCCAAGTTTGATAATCCAAGCCTGGATCTGGTAGTCCAGGTCAAGTCAGGAAGGAAGAGAGGAGGCCAACTGGATACAGATGCTGAAGATGGACATGGATGTGCGATATTACAAAGAAGGATAAACAGTTAAAAACAAGTTAACAGTTAAAAACACTGTCATGAGGGAAAGAGCTGCAAAAGCTATATACTCTAAACTATAATAAATGGGAGGTTGGTTGGGAATGTAAATTTTCTAAAGTTGGACTTGTGACTGTTCTGAACAAAATTCATTAAGAACTTTTTGTTTTGTTTTGTTGGTTTATGGTAGGTTTAGAGGCTGTCTAAATCAGTGCTTTTACACCAAACCCATTTTCAGTTGTGCTTTAATTAAGAAATGTTTTTGACTGAAAGTTTTGAAATTGCAAGCTGAATCAACTTGACATTTTTCTAACATTGTAAGTCCCAGTTCAACAATCTAAACAATTTCTTTGGAAACTTAAGGTAACTGTCCTGGGTTAGCTGAGGCTGAGAAAACTTTCCCTGTTTGGACTCAGGTTTAAATTAAAAGATGTCTTTTTTTTTTTTCCTTGCNCGCTGCCAGCCTCTGTGCTTTTCTGCCATCTTGGAGTCACCACGTGCCTGCCTGTGCTGCTGCTCTTTCCACCCCCCGCCACAGCCATCAGCGCCTCCTGCCACCTACTTCAGATTAACTGGACTTTTTTTTCGGACATTGAAGCGAGGAATAAGCTTTTTTCTTTCCGTTGTTTGTTCACTTGTGGAACTGGTGGGGGTGGGGGTGTTGGTGGATGGTATTTGGGGGTTTTTGGGAGGTGGTTATTGGGCTTTCTTCAGGGTTTTTTTTTAATATTTTAATATTTTTAAGTTATTTTTTTTTCTTTCTTCATAATAAATTCTTATTTTCTTTACTACCTCCGTATCCACGAATTATTAATCAATAATTTTGTCCATCAAACCAGGACAGTAACTAAAACTTAGAATCAGTTTATATTAAAATTGAAGTTTTCAAAGTTTTGGAAAGGGGGGAATTTAAGAAATCTCAGATTTCAACTGTTGGTTTCCTTTTTTGTTCCTTTTCTCTTGCTTTTGTGGTTTTCCACTGGATTTTCACAGGTTTGATTGCCACATTGCTAAGGATACATTTACCTCCATTTAATCTTCTGCCTGCCCCTGGCAGGACAGGTGAAACTAGATGATCTTTAACCATTCTATGGTTCTATGGTTCTCTGCCTGTTCCTGATAATGTCGACATCGAGAAGCAGTGATGATGCCAAGTTTACATTTTTACTGAAGGGCATGCCATAGAGTGATACTGGACCACTAATAGATGCTATAGGAATATTGTTAATTCCAAATAGTTCAGATATTCTGTTCTGGATGATTCTCACAAAACCCAAAAACAAAACGAAAACAAACACAAACAAACAAACAAGAACTGGTGCATGCAGTGAAGAAAGATGTACAGATACTGCTTTTTAAAGATTTTTTGCCTCTGTAAGTGCCTTCATAGGGAAGCGAGCTCCCCTGGAGTGAGGTCAGGACATGTGTTAGCAATCGGTGAGGCCAGCCAAGGAGTCATCTGGCTATGAAACTGGAATAAGAAAGGATGGCATGTAGCACCATTTCATGCATCCTGTTGGTAGGGAGCTTACAAGGGTGCTAACTCATCTGAGGGGCCTCCATGGAAAAGAGAAAAGAGGTAAGTGGTCTTGTGATGATAAGTTCTGTCGGACTTGCTTATTCCTTCCCCTTCCCTTTTCTGTGTTCTTTCATTACTCTTCCATGGTTGGTACCTATGCATCCTGTATCACCAGGTAAAGCCTATCCATATCCCTCCCTGCCAGTTTAGTAACTGGTTTCCAAAAGAGTTTATTTAGCAGTCTTCTCTTAACCTTGATCTTCTAAACAAAATGCTCACTATCACCTGAAATAGGCTTGTGAAATAGCTTTCTTAATATATATGAAAGCCTCTCTGGAAAAGAATTTGTGTCTATCCATTTACACATAGGTTTTACTGCAGCTTGTCCTGAGGTGTTCCACATGATTCTGTTCAATATGACCTTAAATATTTCATTAGGTCTTAAAAGGTAGGACTGTACACATCAACTTGAATTTGAGAGGGAAGCTTTCCCTTTCTATCAATTTATAGTTTTCACTCTGAATTGCACAGCAGTTCTACTCATAAGATTCTGGATTTTTTTAATAAAACACTTCCAAGTAAACTTTCAAGTAAACAAAATATCAGAATGTCAAACGTCAAGTGTTTCTCCACTTTGTTTAAATTCTTTGGTCACCTTGAAGAGCTGGCTGATGACAACATGCTGCAGACAGCTGGTCTCCTAAATTACACCATCAGGTTCCTGCCAGTTCATGTGGGTATCATTCTTGGGAACAATCCCCCAAACTGAGTCATTTCTCACAATAAAAAAGAGTGGCTTTGTGGGAAACTTAAATTCCTCTGAGAAGAGTACAGTTAATGTCAGCTATCTGTTCACAAAGGTTCATAAAACTAAGACTGGAAGGAAAAACTCTGGTTTTTGTCTTTTTATTCCTCCCTACCTGTGGTGGTTTAATCCACTTTTTTAGTGTTCAGGGGGCAGGTTCAATAAAGGGACGGAAAACTGAACAAAATTAGCAGCAAGTGAACAGTTTATTACAGGGGGTTTAAATTAGGGAAGTAGGGATAACCCACAGGGATCCCAGAATTACACAGAGGAACACCCAACATGCAGGGAAAAAAAGCACAAAAGGGGAAAAAAACAAAGAAAGGGAACTGTTCTTTTCAGCTAGATGGCTTGCTGAGAAGACCAGGGGGAGGGGTAGAGAAGCCTCTCTTTCCTTGTCTGCTGGAATCACCCTCTGGCCCTTCAAGCTCTCTGAAAGACACAAAACCAGCGAAAATGACTCCCTCCCACCACCTCTACGAAGGATTACTTGCTTGTCCAGAGAAATGGGTGGAACTCATGCTGTGAGACCTGTGACTGAGGAGGAGAGCAGCTGTGGTCTTTGCCTCACAGCTCCAGCCAAAGAAGAACCCGGGGCGGGCTGTTGCTCTCCGCTTTAAAGTCTTCTCCTTCTTGCGTGGATCTCGTTGCCTTCTTCCTGGCCAAGCTCTCTCTCCATTGGTCCAGCGAGGCCAGGCTCCACCTTGGTTCCGGTGTTTTCCCATAGAAGAATCACGAGTTTTTGGTCCTGCCCGCCGTCTTTGTTTTCATGGCTGCAGCACTGTGGGGAACCCTCCAGCGCCATTGCCACTTCTATTGGTAGTACGGTGCCAGCGTTGGCCCCCCGCCACTGTCTAAAAGTGGTGGCCACGCTCAGGTTCCAGGCTAGGGCTGCCCCGGAGTTGCCACACTCGTGCTAGGGGCCTGGGCAATGACCGTGCGTGCCGTACGCCGCCCTGGGGCTTCCCCTGGGCCGCTGCCCACCCCGGGACCAAGGGACCACGCACACTGTGCGGGGAGGAGCGTGAGCAGGTGGGAATGGCACCCTCCCATCCCCATTCCGTCCCACACTCCTGGGAGGCTGGGGAGCTGCCCCTGCCCATCCCGAGACGGCCCCAGGAGGCCACCATGCCCCGTGCAGGGAGGGGTGGTCCTGGGCCACACACTTCTCAGGGAGGGAGGCAGCAGGCAGGAACAGCACCGTCCCTGCCTCCTGAGAGTGGCGGAGGCAGGGGGCACAGCCCGCTGCTGTCCCCGCGCCCCTGGGAGGGCGAGGAGCCACCGCCGCCCCGGCCTTGAGGGCACCGGGGCTGGCGCAGGCCCTGCTCCGTCCCAGCCCCAGCTCAGCCCAGGAACCAGCAGGGCACAGGGAGAGCAGCCCCCTCCTCCTCCCCTCAGTTTTAAGGGAAACGGAATTTTACTAAACAGGTAAGTGGGGTTTCATACATTCTTCCCCCTCCAAAGCCCTTTTCAAACGGCTACATTGCCCAAGTTGAAAATAGATATTTTCTTTTCCAGAGAACAAAGGCTTGTTCATGCCTCCATAAGCTTCCTCCCATCCACGGTGGTTTGGAGGGTTTAACAGAGAAGCCTGTGTTGTTTGCTGGCTGTTGCTATCCCCATGTGAGGTTTGGTGGAGCTCTATCAAAGGCCAGATTGCAAATGTAAGCGGACTTGTGATTTTCACCCACAGGGCCAGGATGTGCTGTTTCCATCATAAGGAGTGTGTCACTGGCTTCAACGGTGGATTTTGGGTGCCCTAGATGCAGAGGGCAGCAACTGCCTGTTTGGGAGTTAGCAACCAAAATCCCTGGCACACAAGATGAGTGAGTCAATAAGGAAGTGCTAGTCACTCTCCTACAAGTCACCGCTGTTAGTGTCCCCAGAGCCACACTAATGATATCTGAACACAGGCTAAATGTTTCCTGGAGCACTGAATTTTCTACCTAGCCATTATTGTGTTTGATGATGTTGAAAATCGTGAAAAAATGATTGATGATGTTGAAAGTCCTGAAACCTCCTTTCACCTGCTCTCTGTGAAGGCATTCTAACCCTGCATGGTGTGTGGTGGTCCTTCCTTTACAGTCTTAGCCCCAGGCCCTCCATGCCCATACGTATCACCTCTGTCTAAGGCAGACTCACAACCATGTGATGGCATTTTTATGTGCATGGTTTTGCATTCTGTAGGCACTGGAGGAGTTCTATCCATGTGTATTTCAGTCTCTGTTGGGCATACTTGAGTCCTTCCTCACCTCTTTCTCCTGCAGGGTCTGCTGTCACCCTACTAACAACCGAAGATGCTCCTCACCTTATCTCCATGGGACTGTGTTCCCTAGGAGCCTCTGAAATGCTCCCTCTGTCCCTTTCCTAATCTGAAAATTATTTGATCCTCTAGAGTAAATTCAGAGGATTTTCACCTGGTTTTGTTGGTTTGGGGATTCTCTCCCCTTTTTGTTTTTCACTTAAAGTCACTGCAGCAGAAATAATTCTGGGGTCACACAGAGTCTACTGCTGTAAAGAATGCATCTTGATGTTGTTTAAGCCCTCATTAATCCATTTTTATGAGTCTCCTCCTTGATATTTTGAGATTATGAAGGCTATACCACAGCTTCTATTGCAGTAAAGAAGGAAAAAAACCCCATCAAACCAGCCAACCCTGTGCACAGTCAGAGAATAAATGATGAAGGTCTGTTCATTTTAGAAATAGTATTAATATTCCTGGATTGATTGCACACAGCTTAAAATAAATAAACATACACAACAGCAATTGAGATATAATCGTATCTCCTATTATATTTAGAGTTATTCAGCATTAACTGTGGAAAAATATTTTTTATTAGAAGAAGATGTACTGGAAATTTATTTGAGCAGGCTGGCCATTCATTGTAAAACAAAGCAAATACTCGGGTTGTGAAAAGTTGTTTTCTCTCTGTAACTACCTGAATGTTGTTCTTAACAGGATTTTCAGATTGGTTTCTGTGGTCTGCAGCTATGCACAGCAAAAGAAATTGCAGGCATCTCTTAAGCTGAGAGAGTATTTTTAGATGTTTTGTGGGCTGCGTATCAATTATTTTATGACATGGAGTTAGCAAGGAATCTATGAAATATATTTAGTGTCGTTTGAGAATATTTTAGGAGCATTTGATTCTGACACATGGAATATAATTTACAGAGCTGCAAGTTATAACATTTATAAGATTATAACATTGTAACATTGTAAAATTGTAAAAATATAAAAGTATATAATTATTTGAGAAATCATCCCCAGAAAAAAATAAGACAACAAAAAAAACCTGTGAAGAAAATCCTTTCAACCCGGCCCTGATGTATCCACCCTTGGAAAGAGTGGAAGCTTTCACTAAACAGCCTTTGCTTTTCCTTCAAAGGAAGCTTTTGGAGGATTACACAACCTGTGATTTTTCTATAAATTATTGTTGTATCAATGGTTATGTTAATACCAGTTGCACTACTAATTGACTGTTTTTCTAGCCTTAAAATATCTTTCAGACATCTACCAGTGTCCTTGGCTCACCCAATCTCTTTGTTTCTGTGGAAAAAGGAGAATGGACCCTTGCTTTTGTCTTTCACATTTTTATGTTTCTTCCCATTTTTTTTTGCTAGAAAAAGGTGAAATGTTTTGGTATTATGAGGCTGTATGATTCATTTTGTTTAAAAATAAAAGAACTAAACAGAATTAGTATGTGTTTCTTAATATGAATAACTGAGGTATTAAACTCCCATGCTAATGTTTTCCAAAATGGCATTGCAGTAAATGGGTTGGCAGGAGGGAATTGCCCCCTCTTGTTCTGTTTTATGAGTGAATGGGTTTCATAGGAGGAGCTATAGTTTTATATTGGAAGCAATAGATGAAAGTTGAAATGTTATCTCTACTCACAAAAAGCATCTGGGGAGCCAAAGAATGGGAAAACCTCACCCAAATTATACCAGCCTTGACAGAGCTGCCATAGTGGTAAGCACAGGTAAGCCCTAGTAATATACCTAGGAGATGGTTCTCACAATGATCTTTCCTGCAGGTATGCCCTATTCTGTTCAGTGGTATTCAGTGTTAAATTTGGAAACCTGGTGATCAGCAGAAGCTGAACTATGGACACAACAGAGAACTCTGAAGGTTCTTATATGAAGGTGAATCAACCCCGTTGCTTTCTTCTCAAAAAAAAGAGAAATAAATATAATTTTGATGTATTGTCATGATTTGATTTTGAAATCAGTCTGAAAGAGCTGCCAAACTGGTGTTTTTTTCCCTTTGGAATAAATATAAACCCAGTGAGCTTTCCTGGATGGAGATCTCTTTTGTCCACCAGCTTTTTGTATGACTTTCAACAGTAGGGCCTGGTAATCCACCTGGAAGGATTTCCTGGCTTCCTAAGTTTCAGTCATCATTTTTGGACAAGAGCTGTAGTGGGAAGGCTTACTGGTCATGGAAAGGATCATTTCCACCTACAGAAACCGTGCCCAAAATTTAAACCTGTGTTTGCAAATTTAGTGCCAGAATGTACAGGTGCCTATTGGTGGAGACCATCAACCTTTTCAACACAGTTATGCAAACCCTGGGTAGATACTCATTTTTTTCAGTCACTGCTCAGATACTGAAGCTCTAATAAAAGGGAGAATCTCTGAACTGAAAATTTTCCGCTCAGATCTCAGGAGATGTCTAGTAGTGAGTCCTTCTGTTTGGAAGCAGTTATTCTTAGATACTTTTAAAATTTCTACTTTCAAAATGAGCCATAACATTTCAAACGTTAAAACAAAACAAAACAAAAAAAGTTCATGAGAAGGTAGCTTCTCTGTCAAACCTCACAATATTTCCAGAATGTTATTTCTTCTAACCAGTGCAATTGATGCCTTGAGGTTTTAATTTCTGGGCTTTTAGCTTGACTGCATGGTTACTTGTTAGGCCTTTTCCCATGAATTGTGAAGCTATGTTTAGCATTCTTTTGGAGATAGCAAGGGTAGCAAGACAAAACAGAGGCTCAGAGAACCTGGAGAAGCTCTGGGGGATGGGGGCCAGACCTAGTGGAGAGCACAGGGGTGAGACAAACTCTTGTTGGATATGTTGAGGCGTGGCAGAATTGGTGAATATTATTAAGATAGTGTGATAAGGCCTATTTCTCTCTCTTTCAGGATCTGGAAACTTCCATTAAAGAACTGCACCTTTTACCTCTATTAATTTTGTTTGGAAGTTTTTTTCTCTGATTTTAGGCATCACACCTAGCCCACCCCTTCTGATGACCACTGAAGAAGATGCAAATATCTAGTAAAAAGTGATTTCCTTATCCTTAAGTGTTGCGTTTCTCCTATTATAATGACAGCTATAAGCAGTTGGGTCTGCCCTAGAAGCAGAGCCTGATTAAAATTTGCCAGGCTCTTATACTGCTATCAAGCAATCCCAGCACTGTCTTGTGTTCTGAGCTGAACCTATAGAGACTTCTATACTGCTAGGAACTGGGGATTAAGGTCTGTAAAACCTGAGGCCAGAACCAAGCTGAGAATAGTATTACAAGAATATATTTGATTCTGTGAGAAGTTATAACGAGCCCATACTGTAGAGATCACATGTGAGTCAATAAGCTGTCTGGTCTTGTCCTTGTCTACCTACATAAAAAAATAATAATAATGTCCCCTGCTTGTATATCACAGGGCTAGACTTCTCTGATTAATATAATGAAACTTCATAACATTTCTCTTTAGGTCCTGTAGAGTGCCAGTCTTCACTGGAAATTGTATAATTTGATTCTTCCACAGACTGCAGATTATGACAAGCAGCAGCCAAAGGCTTTATTTATTTTTTTAATTTTTATTTAATTACAAGAAATTCAAATTACTTATTTTGAAGTAAAACTGTCATCATGTTAAACTCTGAAGTGCATTGCTTGCTATTTTAACATAGAGCAACATTAATATATAGCTTGTTTGACAGTGGCCTACAAGTAATTGATAAAGGATCAGCAGCAAGGGAATAAAAATGCAGAGCGATTACTGGAGACTCCTATTTACTATTATCCCACTTGGCACACATCTTTAGCTGGTGCCATGCAGCATACACAGCAGAAGTACACAATTGAATCAGCCCAACCGGTCTAAAAGAAGCTCATGCATACAAGAAGGAACATAGGGCATCAAATAAAGAGTGAAAAAACACTGGTGTTTAGGCAAAAACATTTGCTCAGGTCTGTGTCAGTCAGTAAGGCATTTGACCTGATCTCAGGGATAGTAAAATTAACATTTAAAATACTCATGCAGTATATCACTATCCTGGTTCTCGAGTAATTTAATTTTTCATAATTTGTCTTCAAATTCCTTGAGCATGCTCCAGAGTGAAGACAAATTGAAGAATGCTGCACATCTCTTGTCTTCTTAAATCCTTCAGTTCCTGGAAAGGGAGCATTTGCACAGACAATACCGACAGCTTGCAGAGAGGATGAAGCTGTCTAGGAAGAGCTTAGAACATCTTCTTGTGCCTCAACAGGCTACAAGAGAACAATTCTTGACTGTAAGGGTAATGAGAAACTGTAAAGATTTTCCAGAAATGCTGTGGTTGTCCCATTCCTGGAAGTGTTCAAGGCCAGGTTACATGGTACTTTGAGCAACCTGGCCTAGTGGAAGGTGTCCCTGTCGATGGTAGGAGGGTTGGAATTAAATAACTCTTCCAACACATACCATTCTATTGTTCTATCTATATCTCTCCTACAAACTGACTTTTGCCATAACATACTTTGAAAAACATCTTTTTATGTACTCATAGTGATTTCCAGGCAACATTAATAGGGAAACTTGTCTCCAAACCAGTTTGTTAGGTTTGAAGTTGCTTCCTCAGAATAGTTATCACTGCTTATTACTATTTCTATTACATTCCCATTTAACTTGACGTCATTTCTGGATGTGACATCAGCTTTTCATCTTTACAGTAGAAATCTGGGGCTTGATATGAGGCCAACAGCAGAAGAACTTGAAACACACTTTCCTCTTCTTTGTAACACCATGTTTTTACAGCTTAAATGAATAGCTGGAGAGGTGAGAGGATGTGTACTTATTAATTAGCTACAGGAGAAGTGTCCCTATCAACTCTCACAAACTAATTCCACTTTAAGAACCAGAGTTGTTTAAGGAGAAAATGGAAATAAATATAGACATGCAAGAACTTAGAGGATTTGCCCTGTCCTGAATGACTCGATGAACATATTTTCTCTTAGTAGAAACTTAAAAAAGTGAAAATTGAATGATGAAATAAACTGAAAATTTGGAGTTTAAGAGATGATCCAGTGTTTGGTCTTCTTTCTCTGTTTGTCAGTCAAACTGAAGAGTTATCCTTTTGCTAGCTCTGGTCTACTTCAGATACACATTTTCATCAATATCATATTGCAATGCTGATGGAAATGTACAAGCTTTAAAATCTATCTTCAGAAGAAGCATTTCTGAACACAAAAAGTTTATCACAAAGGCAGACTAGTGACTTGGAGCAAGCAGGAGAGAGCAAGAGATTTGTCATTCACTGAATATAATGGTTTAATATCATGGTTGTATTCATTGATCTTGAGCTGGATACATCACAGAGAAAACGATGGTATACAACAATGCTGAAAAAGATAAATATAATTTAGTATCTTCACAAGGATCTATGTGAGAGTTATTTTCACAAATACTCACTTATCAGAATGCTAGATATGATTACTGTCAAGAAGGACTTAGTTGAGACATGACAATATTTTGTGTAGAGACAGAATGGGTACATCTGTCTCTGCCGTGCTTTCTTGGAGTTACACATGGAACTATTTTTCTATTTATTCTATGTGAAAAATTATCTATGCTGAATTAAAATACTATTACAATCTTAAACGTATTGAAATGTTGAGAAGGGAGCATTGCTTCCTCCTTGGTTGTTTTGGTCATTAAGAGATAAGAATAAGTAGCTGAATTTAAACAGTATTTCTGTGACAAATGATGGATTCATTTGTCAGCACATAAATGTAGCATTCAAATTCTTTCCAAAGTTTGGGTTTCTGAGAGTAGCAGCATCAACAGAGACCTCAGGGTGAGGAACTCTATCCTTGTGTGGTGAGCAGCTGCGTCTCATGTTACCACCTCAAGTGATGTTAACTCCTAAGGCATTTTCCCTGGTGGTTGTAAGGCTCCAGGTGTGACATCAGGAAAGGTGGCAGAAGTGGTGCTACACTCATGCTCAGTTGAGCTCTCCCAGCCTGTGGTGCCATAGGGTGAGACCTCTCAGGGCACAGGATCTTGCACAGCTGGTCATGGGAGCCCAGACACCTCTTGGAGCAGATTTCCCAGCCAGCACAGCTGCTGCTCTCTGCCCTTGGCCAGCGGAGACCCCCTGCAACATCTGTTGCTGTGCTGGCATCACTGCTCTGCACAGCTCTTGTGGCTCTAGTATCTCAAGCCATGGAGTTAAATTTAACAACTAAGAAGGCAAGCATTTCCTGTTCTCTAGCAATTTCAATGTTGTGAGTACTTGTCTTCCCTGCTGTATTCAATGGCACAATGCTTGTAGCATGTCCTTTGCAGCTCCGTCCTCGTTATTGGACATATCACGATTAACCTCAGCTCAGGCAGGTTCATTTCAGGTCTGGATCAAATATTGCACCGTCTGATGAAATCACAGCCAGGTCTTTAGTTCCTGTTCTGGAAATTATAGGATGGGAGCACTTTACCTGGAAACCTGGGTACAAATGAGCAGACTGTGTGTTCCATGTTGCTTATCATGTACTGCACGTTGTTCTGACACTACTTGTTTTGGAAGAACTTCATGTAGTGAAAACTTTTCATAAAGTAAGACAGCAGCTAATAACAGCAGAGCCTCCAAAAAAGCTTGAGAACCTGCTACGTGAAAACAAAAAGTGCACATGACACAGATAAGGCTGAGAGAAAGTAGAACACAGAACACAAAATTAACAAGGTTGGAAAAGACCGCAGAGAACATAAAGTCCAGCCTTTTACCTAACTTCACAACCTATCCAACACCAATCTATCATCTAAACTATCTAAACCACCTAAATCATGTCACTAAGTTCATCATCCAACCTATCCTTAAACACATCTAGGGACGCTGACTCCACCATCTCCCTGGGAAGCCCATTCCAATGGGAAATCACTCTCTGTGAAAAAGTTTCTCCTAATATCCAACCTAAACCTCCCCTGATGGAGCTTGAGACTGTGTCATCTTGTCCAGTCACCAGTTACCTGAGAGAAGAGACCGACTCCCACCTGTCTACAACCTCCTTTCAGGTAGTTATAGACAGCAATAAGGTCACCCCTGAGCCTCCTCTTCGCCAGGCTGAACAACCCCAGCTCCCTCAGCCGTTCCTCATAGGGCTTGTGCTCCAGCACCTTCACCATCCTTGTTGCCCTTTTTTGCACACATTCCATCAACTCAACATCTTTCTTAAACTGAAACACAGACAAATTTGTAGATAATGTAATGTTGATGAGCCATTTTCCTGATTTTAGGGATCTCACTTCTGTTTAGAACAAAATGGTGGAAGAAAAAAAATTTAAGTGGGAAATAACCTAAGATATGTTTCAAATGTTAAAAAATTCAACCCCCCCCAAAATGAATATATTCCATCCCTTTCCAAGAGTTTGAACCACTAGGAAGAAGAGAAGAGCTCACAGGCACTGATGACCAGAATGAAAGGGCTCTAAGGGCTTAGAAACTTTTATCAAATTCAGCTGTATATTAGCTAAGTGTTAAAAACACAGTGTGGAATATGAGTTTTTTATAAACAATAGATAATCAAGAAAAAAGGTAGTGTTTGTAATGAGGTTAATGATATGGCTTCATGGACATACATACATTGCAAGGGTAGGAGTGCATCCAGTTGGGGGAGAAGCTAAAGAAATGCATCAGAACAGATAATATTTCTGTGATACAGAAAATACAGCTGAATCATGAGCATAATTCCCTTTCACCCATAATAGGGTTGAAAAGGGAACACTTCTCACCACCTGGTATGGGGAATTTTTGAAGAAAGGGATGCCAAATATTTTTCAGTAATTGATGTATCATCAGAACTATGGTTGGTGTCTCTGAGGGAAAGGAGAGCTCACATTCCTTAAACTGGTTGTGTAGAAAATGCTTTGACAAACACCTTGCTGCTGAGGTGGGTGCCAAAACTGCCTACTCCATCTCTGTGGTTAGAAATGGGCACATGAAGTTTTGGTCTGCTCTAAGGATCTTTACTGCCTCCCACCCAGCACACACCAGTAACACACTTGGGTACCAGGCTGGTTTATCTGAATTATTGCCACTGATGCCTTATGCATACCTGGAAAACTGAGTAATGCAAACATGGTGATGGGAAGGGTCTTCCAAAGCAGAGAAGTCAGTTTACACAGGCTGTCACAGATGGTTTCCATGGCTGGCTCAGGGTGCACCAAATATTGTGGTGCTCAAAACTCTCTGTGCTATTGTGCTGACCCTGGAAGCTGTGTGCTTGTATTTGATTTAATTAGAATTAGAGGACTATCTATGGAACCAATCCTTCATTTCTATGGAAATGACACAATAAATTTGGATCAGGATAATCCATTGTTTTACTATATTTCTAGAGTTCTGGAATGACAGTGTCTGTCTATCTTCCTCCCTTGCATCAGAGACCAGATCCAACTCCTTCTGCACATCTGTCTTAAGTGAAGATGCACTGCATGTCAGTCACAGAATCACAGAACATGCAGAGTTAGAACAGACCCCCAAGGATCATCGAGTCAAACCCTTAGCCCAGCCCTGGACTGGACCATCCCCAAGGGTCACACCATATTCCCAAGAGTGCCATCCAAACACTTCTTGAACTCTGTCAAGATTGGTGCTGTGACAACTTCCCTGGGGAGCCTGTTCCAAGACCCAGCCATCCTCTGGGTGAAGAATCTTTTTCTAATATCCAGCCTAAACCTCCCCTGACACAACTTCAGGCCATTCCCTTGAGTCCTGTCACTGATCACCAAAGAGATCAGGGTCATCATCAACACCCTATTTCGTCTCCTGCATGTCCCCATTCTTCTCCCTCGCATCCACCTTCGCTCTCCTCCCCACTCCCATTTTTCACTGTGTTACCAGCTTTCTGCCTTCACATTCTCCACTTCTTCCGAACTTTTTCTTTCCTTCTTGAATGACCACACTCTCCAGAGCACATTTATTTCTCTTGTACAGAGGGGGAAGGAAAGATGCTCAAGATGTTCCTTCTCCTCTTTGTCTTTTTTGACTTTTAAGTTCCAGATAAACAAGACAGGTGATCCAATGTTTTCCATGTTGCATGGATTTTGTCAGGAAACACGTAGAAATCCACAAGGACAGGTACTTTTGCAACCAAAATAGTTGTGGGACTTGGCCCTTCAGATATTTATGCACTCCTGGTTAGAAAAGAATATCAAAAAGTCCTGATTCTCCCCATTTATTTTTGCAAACCAGTTTATTGTCTGGCATCACCAGGCTTCACTGGTTTTACTGGTTTATACATGTTGATAATTGATATTTACCAGTTAAATGTAATTGAATATGCAAAATTATGGGTTTATCTCTTGCTTTCATTGTATTCCTAAAAACATTTTTACTTAGAAGAATGAAATTTTATATCTATTTTAATGGAGATCCTAGAAACAAAACCAATTATTTTAGATTTTTTTTGTAGTAAGAAATAATGAAGTAGCTGAGAAGTCAGTTATATGTCTATCCCATCCCTCTGAGAGTGCCTGTGCTTTTTTTTTTGTGTCTTCTTTGTTTAAAAAAACCTTCCTGTAATGGAATTGTAAAATATTAAAAAAAGGTACGTAGTAATAATGCTGCAACTCTGCCCTGCAGTCAGTGTCTTTCATGGTTCATGGGCTTTGTTGAAGGCTCTGGATGGTGACTAAGAGCGTATTTGCTAAATATCTGTCTCTACAACAGGTTTCCCACTTGTCCTTGGGCCAGTCACTAAGGGTAATGTTATAACATGTGAAAGGATTCAAAATCACTTCCAACTATTTAAAAAACTTAATCACTTGTCTCTCTCAGTGATTCATTTCCATGTTTTCTCCTTTTACCTTGTACATTTAAGGATTGTCATGACAAGTGCTGTCTCTTACTATGTGTTTGTAGAATATGAAGGATAATAAGAAATTGCCTGGGTGGAACTCATGACATATTGCTAAACAGAAAATAATGAATGAGTTCTAGTAATTAAAGCAGATGGCAGAGTGCATCCAATTTTCATGTATTATCTGAAGAGCTATATTTGTTGTTGAAAACATACCTCTATTTCTAAGATGCCTTTCTGGTATTTCCCTTCCCAATACTATTTAACTCTGACATTTAATTTTGCCCATTTATTTGGCTTAAGTCTGTATTCTCACCATCCTTTCTGTCTTGTACAAAACTGTATTTATTGCCTGTATTGCATTCTTACTGTACTCACAGTATCACAGAATCACAGTATTACCAAGGTTGGAAGAGACCTTTGAGATCATCGAGTCCAACCTATAACCCAACTCCAACACATCATCTAAATCAATACACTAAGTGCCTCATCCAGTCTTGTCTTAAAAACCTCCAGGGATGGTGACTCCACCAGCTCCCTGGGAAGCCCATTCCAATGGCAGATCACCCTTTCAGTGAAAAATCTTTTCCTAATAATGCATAAAGTCTTTGGTAAAGTTACCTTGTTCTTTTTCTTAGACAAAATATTGACTGAATTTATGGTGGTGTGGTAAAAACTCTTGACCTGTTAGATCTGCAGAAGCAAGAACAAGCCCTGTAATAGGCCTCAAGAGACTTTGGTGCAACTCCAAGGCCGTGATCGCATTATGTGTTGTGTCAATGCCTCCTTCCTTCTCCTCAGAAACATAGAGGACTGACTGGGTGGGTGGTAAGCTGGGCACAAGTGCAACTTTGAAGCAGTGAAGGCCAGCTTTCTTTGTTCCATCAGCTGGAGTACAACCAGTATATCAGGGATCTGAATGTCCCACTTGGCATTTCTTAGTCTGTACCTTAGAAAACAGTCTTGATCTCTTTGGTTTGAGAAGCAAGATCCCTAGACCCAGAGAAAGACCACTACAAGGTGAATATATTAATGAAGTTGATATATGAAGACACATAGAAGAAACTGGGTTTGCTCACACTGGAGAGAAGGTGGCTTAGGGAGTTATAATCACAGCCTTCCAAGACCTTAGAGATGATGATGGCAAATATGTTATCCTCATTTCACAGGGATGCATGGTGCCAAGACATGAGGCAGCAGGCTTGAAATAAAATTTTTCCTGGATAATAACAATATTCTTCACAGTGAGAGTACTCAAATATTGGATATTTTGCCCAGCAGAGTGCTGGAAGCTCACCCGATAGAAGCCTTGTTTTCGTGTGGCCTTAGACAACCAGTCCACAGCCCTACTTTCAGTGAAAGGTTTCATCTGATGAACTGTGGAGTATTTTCCAACCTGAAGTTTTCTATGGTCCTGCCATTCAATGTTCTTTTTTTCTCCCCATTTTAAATACATTCATACCTTGACTTTATGCCTAAATAGTTATTATTTTTCCAATATACTGGCATTACAGGCGTATTTTTATATAAGGAACTTTCCTTGAAGGAAATGTTGAATTAATCCTTTTGTTTTTCCAGAGAGAATGAATATGATAACACCTATACTTTTCTTGAGGAAGCTGTAAAGCTAAACAGCTGATATGTTGAGCTGATTCTTTTGTATTATCCCCCTGCTCCAAACTCCTTGCCTAAAGAAAGAGGTGGATGTTCAATCTGGCCTGTGTCCCTTTACCTTTGAGCTAAAGTCTCCAAGACACTACAGTCTGAGTACATTACTCTGCTTTGTGTCAGATATCACCACTGCAATGGGAAAATATGTCAAGACTGAAAGTAGCCTCGTGTGTTTCTGATGTGGAATCCACTATATCAACCTTAAAAATGAACACTTCTTCAAAGACTTCCAAAGTACCTAGTTTGTCCTAATATAAGCATGTTCCAGGTATTTAGGTTATAGCATCATCAGTCATGACTAATAAACCCTTTACACTGAAAAAATCTTTGCTAAGTACAGGGCTGGATAGCAAAGTGTTCCTGGAGTGAAGACATTTGAAAGACATTTTAATTCAGTGGCACCATGCAGAGGGCATTAATCTTTCTTATGATTTCCTCTATTGTAACAAAGAAAAAGATTTTTAATGTGCAAACCTCGTTAAATCAATCATCCTTGGGAATTTAGATGCACAATGTGATAAAAGCAACAACTTTCAATACCTAGAGGCAATTTTTTCCATATGTTTTGGATGTTGGATTTTAGGAAATATAAACATTTTAATGGATTTCTGACCCTATTTAAAACATAACATTTTAATTTAAGGTGCCTCACTCTAGATAAATAACATAAAGTTCTCACCTATTGCAATAAATTATCAACCTATGGTTCTTTCAGTGCATAGTCAGGATGAATTTGGAGAGGATGGTCTAAGCTATTGATTATCTAGTACTGCAGCAATACAACACAAACCCATGACAAATACTGAAAGAAACCATTGGCTTTTAGACATCCTTTAATTTATTAAAAATTTAAACAAGTCTTTTAGCTATTGTATTTCTTCTGTTCCTGAGATTTAGCAAGACCACTTTATTCAATAACAAATTTATACAACCTAATCTGTTTACAAACCTGGAGAAAGGTAGATATTTTTTATCTGGATAAAGTAGATGTGTAATACCATTTGAAAACGCCAATGATTGTGTCATTTTGCATCACAAAGAGATGGCCGACTATGACTAATCCTCAGGCACTTGTCAAACCTAGGCTTCCCATGGGAGAAGATTTTTACTAGGCGCCATAGCCTTTAGAGTGAACTAGGACATTTGTTGTATTTCCACATGGATAACAGCATTACATGACATCTAAGTAAACTTAGATTATCTATTAATTGACAGCTTAGATTTGTCTGGCTCAAGGGGAACAGACAACTGTTAGAAGGCTGAGGTAAGGTTAGAGGACAAATGTCAAATGTCACCAGGTTACATCTCATGAGACAACCAACAGTCCAGATTTGTAACCTGGATTTAGGCTTATATTATGATCCTGTTCCATTTGCTCCTTTTGAGGAACATGTATTTTCCAGATAGGAAAGAGCATCCACACTCAAACAAGGTGATCATCTTTTTTTTTTTTTTTTTTCCCTTTAGTTGTGTGGCTAATATGGCATAATTTCAGAAGATTTTAAGAGGTGTTTAGTGTATTTTCATAATTACGTCCCTTTAGACTACTGTGCAGCTCTGAAGAGACTCAGGAAGCTTTGTGTCTCTCTGCCGTCTGTTTCTCACCTTGAAGGAAAGCATCTTAGTTACAATGAATGAAAGAAAAAACCCCAAAAATAAATAGAAGACTAATAAACTGTCTACATGCAATTTATGATGCCTAGATGCCTTAACTAGGCTTGGTGAACTCAATAAAGATTTTTTTTTAAAAAAAGTTTGACAATCTTAGGAGTCAAAAGATAAACTTCGCATAACCTTTCTCTTCGTGCCTTCTGCATTTGTTTATCAAATACTGTCTTAAGGGAGTAGCTGGTGTCAGAGCACGAAATACAGTCTTACAGTCTTTGTGTACACTTGAAGATGATAAACAAAAAAAATTGGTTGAGGAGGCAGATGAAAACTATCTATGACACTAGAATTCTTTTTAAAAAATAAAAGTTGCCTGCTCTGACTGTCATTGAGTCTGACTAGGTTGTGTCTCATCTGTGATTGAAGGTGAAACCTGTCCACTTCTGCTTTCCAAAGACAAGGAGCTTTCACATCCTAGTATGGAAAAAGCAGAGATTCTCAAATGTTGAGCTCAAGCAACACCTCCAGGACATCCCCATCCTGGCTACCTTCTGAGGCTAATGCAGCCCCTGGCAAGGAGCTCCATGCTATTTAGATTAATCATCCTCCACAGTGGTTGAACAAAGGCAGCATTCATGATGCTTCGTCTCCTGGAAGAAAGTACATCGTCTACTTGATTACAAAGACTGGACACTGCTCTGAAAAAAAAAAAAATCTACTAGGATATTTGCTACCATAAGCCTGGTTACCAGTTTGAATCTCTGTCCTTAGGTCCAAAAGCAAACATAATTTGTGATGATGAATCCCCTTTTGAAGGCATTAACCTTTTCTGCATCTGCAGGGATGATGAGCTCAAGTTTATGTATATGGGGACTGTCTTTGAAACAGCTGACATGTTTACAGTTCAAACCCAAACTCACCTTCTGACTTACCTCTCATGGGCTCGTGCCTTTGTGTCTCTACAAAACGATATCTAGGCCAAGCCTAAGAAAATGGTAATCTAGCCTGTCTTGGCATCTTTAGCTATCAGACTTTAATTACTTAATAATTGAAAAGCAGTATCGACATGACTAATTGCATTAAACTGAATCTATAGTTCCTTTACCTTATGAAATTTTTTTAAAATCAAAATCAATAACAAATGTCACTATCTTCACCAGTATTTCAGCTGATAGCAGTCGGACTACAAAAATGGTGCAACTCCCAAGTATTTCATAAAAAAGTGAACCTCAGACTGATTATCTTTTGTGGCTCAGTTATTAAGGGCTGTCATGTTTAGACTGGCTCTGAAGAGAGTCCTGTACCAGGTTTGTTATCAGAAGCATTGTAAATATAGTCTTCTTTCTCACATGACTTCTTATATTGTGTATGTTTTACAGTCTGGGAAATTGTCTAGGAATTCATATTTATTAAACAAGACAATCGCAAACCAAATATGCATATTTTCTGACAAGTCTGCCACACTGCAAACCACAGACAATTTTTTTAACAGCAAAAGACAGGTAAGGAACAACAGAAAATAATTAATATATTGAAGAGGCATGATGAAAATAAAGGCAATGGTGTTCTTAGGAAAACAAGGCTGAGAAGACTACCACGAGAGAGATGAAACCAAGACGTCACAAAATAGAAGGGCTTTACAGAAACCCTCTTTAATATTTTTGAACATCTCTAATAACTAATGTATTTATGCCTTTTTGGAAAATATGTTGAGTGTGAATTAAGTTTTCTGAATGCATTTTGTTGCCATTAAGGCTTGGACTTTAACTTATTCGGATATTAAAAATAATTCTAAATATATGAGAAAGAAAGGATGTCACTGTTAAAACTGGTGGTGTGTCATTGCTGATAGATGTAGTTGGTTTGTCACCCCCAAAGGGTTAATGGGATATTTGGAGTGCCACAGGCACACAGCCGTCACAGCCACCCCTTGAATGGCAATAAACCAGCACCATTCCTTGGTGAGAAAAGAAAGAAAAAAGGAGATAGTCCTGTAAATAGTAATTCTCCCCTAATATCTGTACCCTGAAATAACTTGAACTACCCCTGTTGCAATTTCCTGACTGCTCTGTATGTCAGCTGTTTTCCAAGTGTGCTCAGGACACACAGACACATCCTCCCTTTTATGATAGCTCAGTCATAGATTACAGGTCTTTAATGCACTTTTAGAATGTAAAATACTGTCATACAGAAATAAAAGCAGTAAGAAGGGGCAGGCTGCAAATTCACCATTCAAGTTTAGTAATGTGAAGAACCTTTCACTAAAATCTTCCATTTCACTGGAGTTCATAGGCAATTCTAAACATGAATTTCAGCACACATTAGCTTCGAGAAGCTATTACTTTAATAACTGCACTGACATGCACGATAGATCTATAATGTCTTGCAGACATGTAGGCAAAACAGTGGATTTTTTAGGGTCTGAGAAAGTACAAGTTGTAAACACACTGCAGCAAAAATGCCTTTTTTCTCTGTTTCCCACTGACTGATTTTCAATTTGTTTCCTTCCCACACTCTCCCAGCACTTAGTGTATCCCTCCTTAAGCCAGAAATCCTAAGATACACAAGGTCTGGACATTTCAGTCAGATGCTCTCATGCTGCTGCACAAATGAGAAGAAATATGGAATGCTAACAAGAAAACAAATCTGCTGTACACTGCCATACACTACACCATCCAAGCATTTGTTCAAGACTCTAGTGAAGAAAATAAATCAACCTTACAAGAAGTGCTATTGAGGTAACAATTAAAGATTTTTTTTTCTCTAAAGTGAAGTGGTCGTTTGGGGCACACATTTGTTTTCCTTTGAATCATAATCCTTAATCACATGCAGACATCCTGTATAAGCAACTTGCCTTACTGTAAATATTCAATATTGACTTTCCCATTTTGTCCTTTTCCATGGAGAAAAACTGATGTGGGGATTGCCCTGTCTACTGCTCTGTTCTCTTATTCATTAAAGAAATATGAAAAGATGATCCTGAAAACACTGAGTTACCAATTTCAATATTTCTCTGTAACCTTCTCAGGCTGTGCTGTCATGTGAGCATATATATTATTCCTTGTGGTACTTAAGGACATGGTTTAGTAATGGACCTGGCAGTGCTGGGTTAATGGCTGGACTTGATGATTTCAGAGGTTGTTTCCAACATAAAGAGTTCTGTGACTCTATGAATCTATGTGGAGATCCCCAGGAAATAGTGGAGGTGTGTTGTGATGGTCTGAGTCATGGTAGAGACATGCACATACTCTCCTTCCATCTCAGAAGTCTCATGGCTTACTTGCACAGAGGAGTTCAGGTAAAAAGTGTGAAAATCCAGCATTTCAGCTGAACCTTGTATTGTTCCCTCTCTGTGGCGGTTTGAACACATACAGATATTACCTCTAGCTAACTATCCATTGGTTTTTGGCCTAGCTTGAGAAGGCTCAACTCAGCTACAATAGAAGTACTATAAGCTTTCTCCAACTGAAGAGATTGTAGGCACATAACAAAAAACCCCAGACTGGTTCCCCTATCAGCCATTTGAGGTGGTTTGCTTTTCAGTACATTATACTTACCAAGACTGACACAATTTGCCATTCCTGCCCTGTTGTGCAAAAATGTGTTTGTTGGGACCCTCAAGTTGTCTCAAGTCCGGCAAGGTTTGCATTTAGAACGTTGATTATCTGAGCTAATGCCTTACTACTTCACTTGAGGCAGTTTACACCTCTTGGGTATATTGGTTTTTGGCTCTTTGCTACTTCTTGATTTAAATATGAAAGTTCTGAAGATGATGACAGAATCATAATGAAAGGCCTAATTTCTCCCCTGAAAGAATCCTGCCCACCCAGTCACTAACAGGGACTTTAAGTGGTTTATATGTATGTTCAATCACACAATCAGTTTGAAAAGACTAGGAAAAAAAAAAATCTTCATTTTTGCTATCTCTTCAGTCTGGGTGGTGTTATGGGTTAGAAAAGGCTTTTGGCTTTTAAACTTTTTTTCCATTTTTCTTGAGAGAGGGAAAACAAGCAAGACTGGCGAGACCCATGTCCCAGTGCCTGAGGAGCAGTGGGGCCGCTCCTGCCCATTCCCTGGAGCCATGCGGGCTGGCCCGATGTGCCTGCCCAGCCCAGTCCGGCCCACGCTTGTGGCCCACAGTGTGACGGGGGCGGGGGCCAGGAGAAATGGTGCCCCTGCTGCGCTGTCACGGGGCCAGGGGGCACGGGTGGCACAGCGAGGCTCCGCCGGGCCCAGGCCGGGGCCAGGGCCAGCAGCAGCTCAGCACACCTCCACTATGCCTGCGCAGGGGCTGAGAGGATAGTGGCGGGGGAGGAACCCCCCCCACCCGGGGGGGG
>VXBA01002799.1:209862-301485 GCA_013399895.1 Serilophus lunatus | reverse complement strand
CCCCGCCCCCGGCGGGGGGGGGGGGGGGCAGCAGCCCCCCTGCGGCGGCCCGGCAGCTTCTTTGGCCGCCCCCTCTGTAGGCGGCACCACCAGCCCCCGGGCCCCTCCTGGGGGTCCCACAGTGCTGGCAGCAGGCATGCGGCAGTGGCAACCCCTCTTGCAGTGGCCGCAGTGAGTGGCAGTGGCCAGTGCACAGGGCGATGCTGGTCCCCGGGCTGACACCGCTGTGCAGAATGGACCCATGGCAGCTGGTGTGACCCCACAAGTCGTGCCCCTGAGCCCCCGGGTGCCCCATGGTGCTGGCAGGGCGGTGGCAGGGACCCATCCGCCCAGCAAAGCGTGGCTGCGAGGCATTTTGGTGGGAACACCCTATTGCCTGGAGGAGGAGTCTGGGAGAGGGTGTGGCCACCAGCACTGCCATCCAATGGGGAGGCAGCACACACCGGAAGAGGACCTCAAGGAAATGTGAGAACAGGCAGCCCATAAAAGCAGGCGGCACCGAAGTTATGCCTCTTTCGGCTTCCTAGTGGCACTGGGAGATGCAAGGCTGCTCTTTTTTGACTTCCTCAGCACTGAGAGAGGCATAGCTTCCCCCTCTCGGTCCCTTGCTATGCGATGTCACTGAAGCTCAGGCAGTGTCAGCAAGGAACCACCTGGAGGCCACAGGAGTTGTGGTATTTCTTTCCCCTTGGGTTCCTGTGGGATTCCTTTCAATGTTGATTCTTTTTCAGCAGCTCTAGAGTGGGACCATCACCACTCACAGGGCAGCCTTCCTTCCTGCCCTTGCTCCACAGTCCAGCAGCCAGCTCAGAGGAGCAGTTGCTTATTTTTCTTTTTTTGCAAATTATTTTTGGGTTATTGCTTCTTGTAACTGGTTTATGCAGATAATAAACTGGGTTTTTTTGGTAGTCTTTCAGTTGAGTCTGTCATCATCCAGTAGCACACCCTAGCGTCCAAACCGGGACAGGTGGTAAAAACAATTTTGGCAAAATTTGCCAGTCATCCCAGCAGTTACTCAGGCTTGTTTTTTATTTAAACATGTAGCCCATGGAGTAGCATGAAACCAAGCAGATGCACCTGAAGCAGAGACGGAGAGACACTGCAAAGACACCTTCCCTTCAGGTATATACGTTCAGTTATCAGGTTAGACTTGCACACAAAAGAAAGTACTGCATTTATGTGTGTGTGTGCACTTCTGATCATCAGCACCATAATAGTTCACAAACTGGCAATGCTGGTTATGATTAAAGCAGTCTGAAGTATCCCAACCTCTTTGGTAGGTTGGGATACACAGGGATAGTGCTGCCCTCCTTCTCAAAGCTCCCATTTTAAGTCATATTTTCTTCAACTTAGTGGGAAATAAGAAAGAAACGCAGGTCAGTGTGGAACATGAAAAGGCCACTACTCTTCCCAGTGGTGGAGAGTAAAAGAAAAAAAATTTAAAAATCAATTTTTTTCCCAGAAGCTTTCAAGAAAAACAAAAGCTTCAGCTCTATTTTACAAAACACACTTAAACAACCTAACACTGAATTATTCATGCTTGTTCTGAAACACAAGCTTTATAACCCTGAATTTATTGCCCTTGGTGGTAAGTATATCTTGTCTCATTGTAAATACTTTGCCAATTGAAATACAAACATGTTATGCACAAAAAAAAAAGATGTTAACACAAACAGTATCATAAGTTTAAATATATTATCACCTCCTTTTTCCTAACGACTTTGGACGAAGTTTTACTTTTGAAGCTGGCATACTTATTGGATTTTCATTGGTGTGAAAGCTCAGACCAGAGTTTTTCCACTGATCACATTTTTTTTTTTGAGAGAGAGTTCACTTGTTCTCTCAGCATGTAGACATAATCTAATTCTCCATTTATCTTAGCAAACTCCCTCTGCTGGGATGTTCTGCAGGTAATAAGAGTTTTATAGGATTTTAAGATGGGACGTCTCCATTTGACTCCTGTTGCTATCCAGACAGCCACCCACCCATCTGTTCTCGGAATATCTTCCTGAAATCAATGTTACCCGTGGAAATACAGAGTCCAGAGCAGCTTGCCTCTTGACTTGTGTGATGTAAAAACGACACAAATCCAAAGTGAGAAAGAGCGTAGGGCTTTTCTGAAACAAAAGCAAAATCCTGCCTTTTGCAGTATGGAAATCAATTTCTTTACAATTAAGCTTTTCTTTTGACTGTCTTCTTCATCATATACAAAATGCTTTCTCCATTGATGGTTAAACATCAAGTGAACTTGTAAATACAAGGAAATCTGTGCAATTGGTTGCAGAGAGTAGGTGATCTATTTTAAACTAAACCCTGTTTTCTGGTGTTGCCTGCTAATGATGGAAAGTTGTTTCTCAAAAGAAACACCACCTCTACCCTCTTTCCTTTAATTGGGTATTTGGGAGATACATACAAAATAAAATCATCTCTCCACAGAGGTCAGAGTGACATTTAGCTAATGGACTTAATTCTGACATGAGTGGTAGGAAGAGGAGGGTGACTCAATTTCCATCCAGACTCCTCTGATCCCATGACTATCATTTAACCTTTAGGGTCCTGCTGACACCAACAATCCCACTAGCCAATCATCCATGCCACCACACTGTTGGCTCCAGACTCATCCTGGGTAGAGGGGAGGGAATAAAATACTGCAGAGCCAGTCAGTTAAGGATAACTGAAATATGTCCTTGATGGAGAGAGACCTTGAGCTGTCCCATCAGCTGCAGTCAGGACAATGACTGTCTACCTGAAATATTTGGTAGGCCTATGTTAGGGGTCTGCTCTGTTACTTAACACCAGCAAATAGGAAAAGAGATTTGAGGAGTGCTGCTGCACTCTCCCACCACCTGGGGCATGGCTCTTCTCGCTCTTGGCTCTTTCTTTGCAATCCCCTAGAACAGCCTTTGTACCTGAATGTTTGCCCTTCTGTGTCCAAAATAACTCTGGGTCCAATCTTGACTGTTGTTCCAGATTTTTAGCATTTCCCATGGCTGAAACCTGAAGAGGGAAAGAATGTTGTGGTCCCAAGCCAATCCCGGCATCTGCACATCCAGACACACCCTTTGCTATCATCATACCTTGCCATTTCTTCTGCCTTCTCAAAACCCTTCCTTGTGCCTGCAAGAACTCAGATCCAAGTGGTGTGGACACTCATGTCAGGTTTTGGGCAAGGTATTACTAATGAAAGTTTAGGCTGATGATGTTAGGGTGTGTTGAAACTTCACCTCACTGTAACAGGAGACTCACAATGTTTTTATGATCTCATACCAGAAGTCTACCTGCGAAGCCTTTGGAAAGGGGTGGAAGGTGAGGTCAGATGAGTATCCTAATCCATTTGTGTAATTGTGACTATAGCTTTAGGCCCGTTTAAACTGATTTGTAGTCTTATTTTGGTGATGTGCTGACTGCTTTTCTTCCTTATGTGGAGAGGGAAAAGCACTTTCCACAGGCTCTTAGCTCACTGGCAACTCAGGTCATCTGGCAAGTATCATGATTATCTGAACAAGGAGGGGCTCAGAGGAATGTGCTACTCCTCAAAGGGATGGGAAAGGCATGACATTTGTTTATGCTCTGACCTTTTTTTTTTATTTAGCTGTGACATACCATATCCTATGTGGCAGGTGGCATGACATAGATGAGAAGCCAGGGTGAGAAATGGCTTCCTTTCATTCCAAGGTGTGACATATGCTGGGAGATGCTGCAAGTCTTATTAAGGCTCTTATTATTGTACTACTTAATTACTGGTATATATAAAACGTTTTTGTGTTTTAGAGAGACACTCAAATGTTCAAGAGATACTAATGGGTTTGGAAATGCAACTAGCAGCTAATTCCCCTGGCCCGAAAAATCAAGTTGCTTAAGTTTTTTCAGAGGCTATGCAGCTAAAATCTAGTGCTTTTGAAAATATAAGCTATTTTTTACCTGCTAGGTATTGTGGCTCCTGCATTTTAAAACTAAGGTTTTTATTCTTCAGAAAAAGTACTAGCAATTATCTTACAGTATATTTTTCTGGTAAAGGAGACCCATACTAGACATGATAGCCAAGTAGACAGAAACACATGTAAATTCAGGGCCAGACAAAGACGTAGGTAGAGGTCCAAGAGGAAGCAAAAATATAGAGTTCACAGTGTTCATTGGGGTTGGAAAGATAGAGAAGTGTAGCAGAGCTGCACACACAAGGTAGAGTCATGGTCTGAGGATAGACATCACTGCAATGTATTTCAGTTGTTGGATATCAAAATTGCAAGCTTGATCTTAGTGTTAGGAAAGAGTACTATGGTTGGGTTGTTCCCCATAAAAATGTAAATATTTCTTTCTCCACTCTTTACAGATAAACAAAACCATTGCTTTAGATGAGTTATTCCCAGTAAAGGCTTCCCATATCCTACACACCTAAGTTATCCTACATGTAAAGGCTATGTTTTTGTGTAAGGAATGACAGAAGAAGCAATCATGCTTTCACGTAATAATATAGCATTATTTTATTTCGGCTATCGTGTCTCCTGTAATCATGGTGCAACACAATCAGTGGCTAGTATGGCAGAGAAGACAGGGGAATAACAAAGCAGGAGCCCTGAAAGAACTGAATTTTCCTTTTTTCTCAGTGGCAATGCCGTTCACCCAGAAGGGGGAGATCTCAGCCTGCATGCTGCAGCCGCCATCACCTAGCTGGTATTTAGGCTCCAGCTCAGAGTTTGCCTTACAGGGAGATTTCATGCAATTTGGTGCTGGAGCACGCTGGACCTCATCTGCTTAAAAAGATGCACAGATATAGTCATCACACATCATAATTTAATAAACTGCTAAAAAATTGCACACGTTTTCATTTTAGCAACTTAGGTCCCGCAACTAAACTCACAATGCTACAAAGACATTTGAATTTTTCCCTAATATGTCATGAGTACTGCACCCATTGCAAATTAATGAGTCTCTGAATAGCACTGTGCATTTGTCATTTGAATTTATGCTAATGCACTGAGATCTCCTGATGATGTTGATAGTCCACAGCAGCTGCTCAAACTGTAGAATATACATGCATGTTCCTTCACTTTTTATTCATATTTCCTTGGATTTTTATGATCTATCATTTGGACTACAGTCCTGCAGCTGGTTATTGATAGGGCTGCTAATTCGCTTTGACTTTACAATACAGACTTGACCCCCAACCCTGAGCAGAAGTAATGGACCAGTGTTGAGAGAATTATGTACATCACACAGCAGCAACCTCAGACCAGCAGGTCAAAAGGAGTTCATTGAGAACCAATGGTATTTACTAAGAGTGTTGGCATGGTAACTGGTAACTTCCCCCACCCCCCCTCCCCAATGAATTATACCAAGTATAATTTATTTCAGTAAGTAAGTCTGAGGCTGTGATTGCACTCACATAAATTATATATTGTGGTGGACGACATTTGTATTTTACTGCGTGTCAAAAGAAGTAAAGGCCTGTTGTTTACCCTTCCCACCCAGAATAGGAGGATAGGCAACAACTAGTGTATGGTAAATGACTTCAAGATGCTGGCCAAAGGCAAGATGACAACCTTTGCATCCAGAGTTCAGGCAGTGCCATTGGGTAATGAAGAACAGTGTCAGACTGAATCCATCTGGAGTCCTGTCAAAGAAACAAAGAAAAGAATTACTGGGGAAACTAGTAATACAGGTTTTGAAATATTTATCTGTGAGCTGTTGTATATTGGAAGTTTGAATATTCCAGAGTAGACTAAAGTCTTTACCAACTTTAGCTTTAAATATGACAATTATAGTGCTGCTAATATACTCAGGAAACAATTATTTGAGCTGCCTAATCATTTTCAAGTGACTCAGAAAAAATCAAGCACAGAGATGAAATAAGTAGCACAGATACAGAAAGTACAGCTTGTTAAGAGTCATTCAGTTTTATTTTTTTTAATACTCCTACAGGGCCAGGGAGGCTTAGCAGTTTAATTTCGAAACATCTGGGACCAGTGATGCTGTACAATATACTATAGCCTTTTCTTTGCAGCAGGTTCTTTTAGAGAGAGAGAAACTGTGTCACATGAGGGAATTTGACTGAATTATCTGATAAATGTCAAAATTAGACAGATGCATTCTGCCATCTTTTAAATACTATCAGGAAAGTGTTTTAAAAAATTAACCAGTTCATCTCTAATATCAAAGAGAAGCTCTGGAGCTGAACAATGGCATATACAAAGAGAGCAGACTGACTCCATAGATCTCTGAGCAGAACTCTCAGGAGAGATACTTTTATATGTATATATATATATATATATATATAAGTATTCTAGCACATATTCCCAGGGTTAAAGGGCCACTTCGGAGAAATGCATTTCAGTAAGAAGTAGCAAATAGCTGCTTCCTATAGCACTGCAGTTTTCCCGTCAAGGAGAGTAAAGATTTTCAGTGTTCTCAAAAAACTTTGAAATGTAAACTTGTTCGATTGATGGCTCCTTCTGCTCCTGGCAGCCTTTTTGATAGCTGGTGCTCTTTCTGGAATACTTGTTAAAAATGTCTCTGTAGCAAAGATGTTGTGTTTTTTGTTGGTTTTTTTCACCCATGTAATTTTTTTTTAAAGTCAGTGCATGGAAGAGTGGAGATAGGCTCTTGTCTTAAATGCAGCAAACTGACAGGTGAACACCTACTCTCACTGCCCTTTTACATTATAAGGATTTATGAGTTTAGGCTGCTTGAAAGCAGTTTTTTTCATTCTAAACCTTCAGTCATCTTTAAGCACAAATCCTGCTCAGGAAAACTGGCCAGGACATTTCAGACTATACTGGAGGCTGCAAATGTGTCAAGGTCAGAGACAGCTACTTGTACTACCATCATTTAAGATCAGCGCCTTCTACAGCTATTAGCTCCTCCCTGCATGAAGACTTACCAAAATTTGAGACCTGGAGTGACCTCAGCCTGAAGGATAGTGTCCTGTGTTCTCCTCTCCACCATTGCCCACAATAGCTAACTTATGACCTTTACCAGCAAAGAAGCTGCTATTCTAGTTCAGTGGGTGCCCATCTGTTTAAGGCAGCAGAGCTTTCAGAGCAACTATGCTTTCATACTTGCTTGTCAAGCTCACACAGCTCTTAGTTTTGGAAACATTTTGCTTCGTGCATGTAAATTGTTTCCTGGAGGTTGTCACACACGCTTGTTTCTCATCTCTCATTCTTCCTCCTCTGACCCTGCTAACTCCATCATTGCCATGTAATTGTAGAAGGAAGTCTTCCTGTTTGAAATAACAAGCAGTGTCAAAGGGAGTTTTCTGGAGTAATACCTTGATGCTAAAAACTGTTCACAGATCAAGGAGGGATTAAACTTGTTCCATGTAAAAAAAAAATTTGTACATAGGTTTAATAAAAAATAACGTAGCTTCCAAACATAAATAATCTGAGGCAGACAGTCAGCTTTTCCGACTCCACTTGTCATTGCACTGTGCTCAGTGTATTAACTAGCTATTATTGTTATTAAATTGCTGCATAATAGCTGGGATTGTTTACTACAGCAAAACATAAGAATCTGCAAGTGCTCCCAGCATGCTTCATAAACAAAATCTTGTCCCTCATTCTCTCTCCACCAGCCTCACCAGCTCCTCTTTTTACTTCTTTGAAAGAACTTGTGCAAACTCAGACTGTGGACAATGAATAATTCAGCTCATTGGCATATGAAGCCATGACAGAGTAAGTAGTTGGAGTGAGCTACATGGGCTACAATGTGCTTATAAAGAAAGGCAGCTAATCTTGATAATATGCTATGTTAGCCATGGCTTTTGGTAAAATATACATCACTCCTCTCAAGGCTCAGAGAAGACTTTGCTTCTCAAACAAGACAGCAACATTTTTAGGGTCTTGTAGCCTTTTATGCTAGTAACCTGAGTGATTTTTTATTAGCGTGCTTGTTAAGTGAGACAATACTTTTTTTTACTTTGGTTCTATTTTAACTACAACAATGAGTTCTCTGAACATCTTTCTAATGTTTCAGATTTCTAAAAAAATAGCAGTTTCTTTTCCAAATGGTTGTCTTGAAGAAATTGTGAGAGATGAAGGTGGTAGCACAGATGAACTTCACATCTTAAAGCTAGAAAAACTACAGGGAAAAGGTTAATATGAGTCAAAACCTGAGTGCTGCAGACCTCAGAGTTTCAGTGTCATTTGACATCTGGGGAATTTGGACTAGAATTCTTAGATAATATGGGTCAATCTTACCCTGTTGTTATCAAGGAACTGATCTATAGGGATTGGTGATCTGGCTCTGTGTTATTTCCTTGGGACCCCACTTGGAAAGGCCACCTGCAGACCGTTACCCTTCCCAAATGCCCAGCCTATATTCAGTCTCACATCTCAACATGTACTACAGAAGGCTAAAAAGTATCCCAAAACTGAAGAATCTAAACATCACTTAAAAAAAATACTAATTATATTGCTTCTTTTCCATTGTAGGAAAAACCCCACAAAATGCAAATTCAAAAGCTCATTCAAGGGCACAATTAAGAGATATTTCCAGCTTCTTTTCTAATTAGAATATCTACTATCTTGCTAGAATACCACACGACAGTAGAGTTCAGGGCCAGGCTGTGGATACCATCAACAGCAGGATTATGGGATACGGGCTGGAGTAGGATCTAGATGGGAGAATTTCATGGCAATCCTTGCTCTCTGCATCTCTGATAGCTACTTTAGCAAAACACCCTCCACTGAAGAACAAAATAAGGAGCTAGGTCAAGTATACAGAAGAACTTCGGAAGTGTAAATTCATCTCATTAGTAAGTGCTGAGAATTAGCAACTGAAAATGACAGGAGTTTGTGATACCTTCTCAACAGACTGATAGGAACATCCCAAAGGCATAGTGATGAATGTCTTCTGGCCCTCTCAGTGTAACAATATACTTCTGTACCGGTAGGAAATTAAGCACATAGACAAGGAATAACATTTAAATACCCATACTCTCAAAGGGAATTGATCCCAAGTCTTCCTCAATCTTGAAAACTAAAGGAATCTTCAGATGGCAAATTCCGGAGTGGAGATGGGCCTGTACAAAACCTGGTGATCTACACATTAGAGATATTTCTGTTCTAAATTGAATGTTTTTCTCCAAGGCTATTTATTTGATTTTCTATGTGCAGCATATCCAGATGCTGCATGTGTTTTTGAAAGCAGACTCTTGCTTTTAAATTCCATATGTGGCATGAATGTTTATTAACATATCAAATAGGATATGATTTTAACTCAGAAGGAAAAATAAGGTTTTAAAAGATATGTAAACCTTTTTGGTGCATTAATCTTCTCCGTATTCACTTCTCAACAGAGCTCAATAGATGCAGAGAAGAGCAGCAGCAGCACTAGTATCCCTTTCCTTCTCCTGGTCCCAGAGTGCTGACATTGCCTTGTGAATGTTATGCTTGATCGACAGCTCTAATGATTCTTGTGCTGCCCCTGGGGATTTGTCCTTTCTCCTCAATCCCTCCCTCACACAGTTCCCATGTGCTGTGGAGAGGCTTAGGAACTTGCCTGCTTAGCAGACTTGAAATCTCGGCACCAAGCAGTCCACCCATCAGAGTAATCAGTCTTTACAATTGTTTTTGCTTTATATGGCAGAGGAATCACCACATTTACCTTATAGCTTTGTATATAACTATACATAAAATGCTGTGATTCCATTATGTACAACTGTGGAGTATAGATATTTTATACGTGTGTGGGAATGAATCAAGATTCCTTTTCTAGTACAAGTGCCACATATTCCATGCTCTTTTTTACTTTTATAACCAAACTCACAGATTGCAAGGATTCTGCTTTGCTCAGAGAGATTTGTGGTCAAACTGAAAATTTAAAAAAAAAAAATTCAAAAAAATCATGCCATACTTCTTAGTAAGTTCTTTTTTCTCTTTCAACTAACCAACATAAAAACCCTTTCTCCTGGCTTGTACAATCCTTTATAGTACCAACAAGTGTTCTGTGGTTTCTAAAAGATTCTTTTTTTTCTTTTATAGCTCCAGGGTTACCACCCTAGTAGGTGTGTAAAATCTTTGTTCACTTCATTATAAGACACTTTTGTGTACCATTTAACTGGGCCAGCAAAGAAGAACAGATATGTCACATGCTGAATGCTTTTTTTCTTGTCCCTAACATCCTAGGATATTGCGCACTTTCATGTTCTAATGGAGGTTTCTTTTACTGGTGACCAACATTTTCCTCTACTCTTTAAAGCTTCTGCAAGTTTCTGACCTGTTATCATTTCCCTGCCTGCACTGCAGTTGCAGCCAGCCTTCCTGTTGAGTACTGAGGAAATTAATACATTGCTTGGAAAAATTGTCTTCATATTTAGAAAATCTGCATGCCAGAGGATGTTATCTTGTGTACACTAGCATCTTGAGTGTTCTCCATTATATCTGTGTCAGAAATGCAGTGAAAATCAGGGGAAAAAGGACAATTCCTACAATGGATTTTACTGCAGGCTTTTTTGCAAACCTTTGCCCACGGTCACCAAGCAACACCTTAAGCCTGCCAGGGGCAGAAGAAGATAAGAAGCATCCAGACTCATAAAAATGAATCTATTCTTTGAAAACATTGCATATACTATTTGTGTGTGAAAATGAAAAAAAATGCCCATGCACATTTCAAACATACACTTACTCAGGAACGTATTCTTATTACCCAGTTCTATATCTGGGCTATTTTCAGAAATTGAAAGCGCTGCTTCTCTTTTAAAGCTAGCCACTTCCTTTTTGACTGTCTTCCCACTCTGAACATAAAACAGGTGCATCAGCAATATTTGACAAGTAGATAGCAAAATAAGTTCTACCTTTAATACCCAGTATTTCATGTAGTTTGCCTTATCTCAGTCATCAGCACTGATTCAAAGCTATTGAGTATCACAGCACTGACTATAAGCCAATTTTGACAAGAGTTGGCAAGGGTTACAGCTGTGGGAAGACCTGCAAGAGGCAGTAATAGATGCTTCTGTGAGCCAAGAGTTGCCAGTTATAATATTTTCTTCATATTTTTATCTGTTAAAACTGAGTTTTCTGTGTTCTTTTATAAAAGGTGACTGCACTGATTAAGATTTCCAGATGCAAACAGAGAATTCATCTCACATCACTGCTAAGAAAAATAAATGGGGCACGCTTCATAAAGGAAAGATGAATACAAATGTATTTGGCAGACTCATAAACAGTTGAAAATAAGGTCTTACACTGCAGAGGTTCAGGGAACCTTAGCTGGACTGCCCACACTGCAGTAAATAAGTTATCTGGCAAAGGATGGTATCTTCAGATGATATAATCCTCTTCAGATTGTTTTTAAATGTCAAAGTGTTACATTGTGTTAGGGAACAAAAGCTAGTAAGACTTGAATTTAGAAAACACCGTCTTTCAAATATCACTGTAGGAAAAACATCACCACCCAGTTTCAAATGGGGAGCAAGATGAAGGAGAAGCTGTCACAAGTTGAACTTTTGAAAAAGATACCAGGCCCCAGGCTCCTGTGGGTCTGGGCTAAAGGATCACAGGTTGGTGACTTATAGTGTCATGAGCTCCAGGCAAAGCAGAATGATTTGTAATGAAGTATAAAAGTCCAAAACTGATGCCTCTTTCTTTCACCCTGTCACAGAGTGAATTTTGACCCCTGCGATAACCATTCCATCTTCTTCCCTTCTCATACCATTCCCTTCTCTGTTTGCCATCAAGAGAGTAAATCATAACTGGTATGCTGGACTGAAAGTATACTATACTAATAAAATCTAATCTAATCTATTATATTGTAAGTATAGCTAACTGCAGTTAGTTGCCATGTTGGCATTGATATGCAAAGCAAATACATTCTGTGCTGTGCAAACTACACAAAGTTATTTTTTTTTCTTAAAAAAACAAATAAAAAACCCACCAAAGATAAGTGTTATAGACATTCATTTCTCATCACCATCATACACGGACAACCTCAGAGCAGCTTCACACTCATCTTCTCACTCCTATAGCAGAAGTCCTAAATGTAGGATCTGAAAGAGATGTAACATTAAGGTAATACGTTAAAAGACACCTATGATGGTGGGTCCTGCCAACATGATAATCTGAGTTATTTGTGTTGGCGAATCTGAGAAACACGATTTTGGGGTGGTGACCAGGTCTGAAAGGCTTAACCGCCTCCATTTATTCCGGTCTGCCTTTTATAGACAATTTGAACACCTGCGCTCAATCCCATCATTGATTGTTTTAAACACAAGCTCATGCTCATTGGCCCTAGCTAGACATAGTTTGTCCTATCTGATTGGTTCCTGTCATGCTTGGTCATTCCTTTGTCTCTCACAGGGGAGGGGCTGTATTTTTCTACCCCTGGAAACTGCCTGCAGTTTCCAGAATGTTGCCAGCCCAATACTATGAGGCTTAGGATACATAATTATTAATTGTGATTTGATTTAATTTGTTCAGAGATAGATGATAAAGAAACTTGTCAGAGACAGATGCAAGAGAGATTCCATAGACTTATTGGTCTCATTCAGGATCCTGGTCCTGTGTTGGTGGTTGTCTCTGTGAAGACATCTACACAACTCCACACTGCATTAGTCTCCATTTGATGTTTCTCATAATTCATAGATAGCTACTTATAACACAAGTTACTGTGCTTCGAAATTGTGTTTACATTGTCAGAAGAAGCCTATAAATTGAGAGCTTTTTTTTGACACGTCACTTTGCATGGAGTGGGTTCAAACTGTCCTGTTCTCTACAGTTTTGAGTGCAAGATTTTGGCCATTGCATGGGTTCTTCCATAGCATTTTCGGAATTAAAATTTGTATTCTGAAGTTGAATGTGATATTGCACCTCCAAATCATACACTATATTATAAATAATAATCCTGTAGTAAAACCCCTGAAACTTGTTTCCCACAGGATTCTCCAGAAGAAACTGTTCATACATTGGATGGCAATATTCTTCACTGGGTAAAAGAGCTGCAGTTGATGGAGTGACATCCAGTTGGCAGCCAGTCATTAATGGGGCTCTCCAGAGCTCTTTGTTGCCACCCATTTAATTCCCTTATTGATGATTCGGATAAGAAGATCAAGTACACCATCAGTAAGTTTACAGGTGACACCAAGTTAGGGGGATGTGTTGGTCTGCTGCAGGGTAGGAAGGCACTGCAAAGGGATCCAGACAGGCTCGATGTGCAGAGGCCAAATGTATGAGGTTCAGTAAGGTGAAATGCTGGGTCCTGCCCTTGGGCCACAACAACCTCAGGCAGTGCTACAGGCCTGGAGGAAGAGTGGCTGGGAAGCTGCCCTGTGGAAGAAAACCTGGTGGTGCAGGTCAACAATATCCAAACACGAGTCGGATGTGTGCCCAGGTGGCCAAGAAGGCCAAGAGCATTCCTGGCCTGTATCAATGACAGTGTGGCCAGCAGGACTAGAGCAGCGATTATCAGCACTGGAGAGGACACACCTTAACTCCTGGCTTCAGTTTTGGGCCCTTTGTAGCAAGAAAGACATTGAGTGCTGGAGGGAGTCCGGAGAAGGACAACAAAGTTATAGAGGGATCTGGAGCATAAACCTGATGAGAGGCAGCTGAAGCAGCTGGGGATATTTCTTCTGGAGAACAGGAGGCTCAAGAGGGAAACTTTCTCACTCTACAGTGACCTGAAAGGAGGTTGTAACCATGTGGGAATTGGTCTCTGCTCCCAAGTGATAAGTGATCAGATCAGAGGAAACGGTTCCAAGTTGAGCCAGGGGAGGTTTAGATTGGATATTAGGAAAACTTTCCTCACCAAAGTGGTGGTCAAGTCCAGGCACAGGCTGCCCAGGGAAGCGATGGAATCACTGTGCCCTGAAAATTTTCTTAAAGACGTGAAGATGTAGTACTTAAGGACCTGGTTTAGTGGTGGGCTTGATAATGCTCGATGATTTTTGAAGTCTTTTCCAACCTAAATTATTCTATGAATCTGTGATTCTATGACTTTGCTAAGGAGTTTAACAAGCAACAAATAACAGTTTTGTGGGTACAACTCCACTGTAGACTGGAAACATTTCGTTGCAACCAGTTCTGCCCTTCTTGTGAAGCCATTTAACCTTGGTCTGGAAAGTTATGCCTAGCTCTGATGTATTATCTTGCTTCCAACTTAATTCACTTTAAGCAAGCTAGTAATGGGTACTATGTAAATCCCATCACAAGCACAAGGCAACAAGATTGAGGTCATTTTGACCTTTAGTAAGGAGCCATGTTTACTTCCAAACTATCCAAGCCACAAGCCTCTCTCAAAACTCCTCTCAGGCTGCACAGGGAAGTGATGAAGTCAATATCCCTGGAGGGCTTTAAAAAATGTGCAGATGTGGTTCATAGGTAAATGGATTAGTGATGGGCTTGGCAGTGCTGGGTTAGGGGTTGGGCTTGGCGATCTTAAAGATCTTTTCCAACCTGAATGATTCTACAGTTTTGGTATTCATATTTTTCCAAGTAATTCCTATTGCATTTGAGACCATGGATGCATTCAGTATGGTGGCCGATCCAGGTATGCTGGTCTTCCCAGTGTATCAATAATATTTCAGCTCCTCAAAATGCATCAAGAGATATCTAATTATTACTCCTTTAAAAAAGATAGGAAAATGATATTGTACAAATGAAAGGTATAGGATTAAATAAAGATTATTCGGGACTGATTTCCACTCCCATATTTTTTGATTTTTCCCTTTTCATGTTCCCTGGAAGGGAAATTTTTTTAGTTAGAAACAGCTCCTAGATAATCACTGTGGGAAGTAAATGTGGAAACTGTCCTAGTGTTGGCAATAGTAATGCTGTTTTGTAATTTAAATAAAAACTTTTCCAAATTTTAGTTGTTTTTATTTTAAGGGCAATGAATTCAAAAAAATGTGTGATAACTGCAATTCTCTTTTATTATAAACTTAATAGCAGTTTTTGTTTGCAAATTGCTCAGGAGCAAATGGTTGGATACAAAATAATTAAAATGGTTTTACCTCAAAAACGTAAAGCCTAGAAAATTAACCTAAAAAAGTCATCAAATATCTGTGTATTTTGTGGAAATAGTTATCAAACCATCTACATATGCTGCCAGGTTGGTGGTGATATCTTTAAAACCCCAGGAATACAGGTGAGAGAGTGCTAATACATGTGTCTGCCCCCCAGGAAAATTTTCATAAGGAATTGGCACCTTAGGAATGAAAGTAGGCCAAAGGGATACACAAATAAGCCAGCCTCTTCGGTTTTAGTACTCATGGAACTATTTATTGAACCTTTATGGTCAGAGACAAAAATAGCTTACAAATAAGAACTGAAACACTCTCCAGAACAGTTGGCTTGGGAGGAAAGTGCCAAGAATCGAGAAACTTTTCTGCGGGAACTTTGTCAGCATGTCGGAGACACTCTCTCTCTTGCATAGTGTTAGTGCCTCATCCAGGATACGAGTAGTAGACAAATGCTGTTTTTACTCAGTGTTAGTCAGCAGTAAATTACGATAGTGCAGCTATTATACCACAATGCACCATTATACCACTATTGCACATGCATTATTATACCACAGTGCACTTTCATTTCATAATATTAATATTATTTCATTTTGTATCATTATTGCAATATTAAGAGAAACCGACTGCGCCCTGCATGTCTTTTTGGGCTTAACTCTCACACATCTTCAAATATGCCCTGCATAGAGACTAGTGTCACATCATGCTGAAAAACAGAATCATTACGTCTCTCTGTCCCATCAGAAACCCATTTGTGAGAACATGAACCCCGAGGAGGTATTTGCTCAGGTCTCATTTTGCCTTTTTTAAAGCCTAACTGTTTAAACAGGATAAACTTTCCTAATGTGACTGCTTTCTCTTCTGTCTCATCTTTATATGGCTCTTTTTTTCCTCTAGCTTTGATTTTGGAATGTTTTTGATCAGATAACACTCAGTGGATATTTTGCTGTCTTTATTCATGACATTGGTTTTGTAAGCTGCAAAGCTGATAAACACTTGTGTGATCCTTATTTCCTTTTCTTCTAAAAGATTCTATTGAGACATCAGTACATCTAGGGAAAACATGTTTTTTAATATTATAGTTGTTTTTATTAATTTTAAATTCAATGCTATCATATTTGATGTCTGCATCTTTAAAAAAATGCAAAATGATGTCTTGTTGGCAATAATGAATGAGTCTAACAGAGAAGAAGAAAGGGAACCTGACTTAACGTTCCTTTGTTATGAAATTCTTATCTGAATAAAGGGCTTTTGAGAATATTAAAACTTGACTTTTTGTCTGTTAGCCTTATGAAAGATAGAAGTCTTGTTAAACTAGCATTACTTTGTTGCCTCCACAGTTACAGTGCCTTACACAGCAGTTTTTCCTTAAAAATAAATCCTTGCAACAGAAGATAAAACAAATGCCATGTTCTAGTGACTGGCATATACCAACCAGAGGCATATTCACATGAGAAAACTGTTTGGCAAATATTTCATCTATCTGAGATATTTTCCAGCTGAGCTGCCTTAATATTCGGTTCCCACAACATTCTCTTCTTTGTGGAGCGGAAGAGCAAAGACATTTAACTTCTTCACTGGACTGGGAACTTCAGATGCTAAAGACCAGGTCAATATTATGTGGTGGTTTTTTTTTTGTTTTTTTTTCAGTTGGCACTGAATAATGGAAACAAACTTAGTTCCTTTTTCTTTAAAAAGAAATAAAACTGGGAGGGGTCAGCTATATGACTTAAACCCCCTTTTATACAACAGCTAAAAATTCCCATGAACGAAGGCTATTTATATATTTATTACAAAATTATGAAAAGTCACAATACTAACTTAATATATGAATCTAAGTTGTATAAATATAGAAAAATACAACTGATAGAATGTAAAGAAATCATTCAGGAAAATCTGGGATTCCAAATAAAGAGGAAACTAAAATATTTTAATGGAAGGTAAATTTTTTGGAAATCATTGTTTCAATTAGCTGAGGTAATTTTTTTTAACCTAAATTTATAATAAAAGTTCTACTGTAATGTCAGCAATAAGGCCTGTACATCTGTGGTGGCCATGAGTTATGAAAAATAACAACAAAAAAAGATACTAGTTTTTATAAGAACACTAAAAATAAATTACTTATTTCAGTAACAAAATTTTACAGCTCATTGAATGGTTCACTCTTCAGAACAATACTAAAACTAGGAAAAATAATTTCATTGTGCCTCATGGAATTAGACAAAGTAGTAATACACCAGTCTTAGAAATAAAGAAGGGAAATTGTGGAAAGTTGTATAGCTTGTTCCTAATCCTTCACACAGAAAACATATCTAAAACTCCTAGTTAATTAGCTAGAATTAAACAGTATATGTGACCTTTCAGAAATTTATCATCTAATGTGCTTGTGAAGCTATTTATGTTCAGCTGTGAAGTAACCAAACAACTGTGCAACATGCATTTGATAAATTTGAATACAAATTTTCTTGGAAAAATCATTATTTGCTTGCAGAGTAGGAAAAAAGACTAAATTTGTTTTATTAATTATTTATTGCAAACTTTTCTCTTAACTTTGGCTATGAGTAAGATGGGCAATCAGTCAAAAGGCACTATATAAGGAAAAAGCTTCAGTGATCAACTTCTGTCTTCCTATCTTTAACACACTGCCTACATCTACTTGAATACCTCAGGTAAAAGTGAGGCTGATTTTAGACCAATGCATACTATACCCATATTGCAAAGACTTGTTACATGGTTTTGATATGGCCCAGAGTTCTAACTCTGGATAACATCAATACAGTGTGCAGCAACTCAGCATCCTTTGGACTAAGGAACATAAAGCTGCGCATGCTGTAGGGAATCTATAGGATGTCATGAAGTTGCTCGAAGGATTGGAGTTCAAAGAACTGCTACAAGGAAAGGCTGCGAGAGCTGGGGTTGTTCAGACTGGAGAAGAGAAGGCTCCAGTGAGACTTGTTCTTGTATCTAAAGGGGCAACAAGACAGCTGGAGAAAGGCTTTTGAGAAAAGCATGATAGGGTAAGGAGGAATGACTTCAAACAAACAGGGGTAGGTTAAGATTGTTTATTAGGAAAGAATTTGTGACTGTGCCAGTGGTGAGGCACTGGCACAGATTGCCTGGAGAAGCGGTGGATGCTCCATCTTTGGAAGTGTTCAAGGCCAGGTTGGGTGAAACTTTGATCAACTTAGTCTAGTAGAATTGTCCTCACGCATGGCAGCAGGTTTGGAACAAGATGAGCTTTAAGATTCGTTCCAACACAATCACTCTTCTGTGAGTCTGTGATTCTGTGTTGTAAGTTGTCAGTAGTTGCCTTCTACAATGGATAGTAGACTTCAGTTTCCAGACTTGCCTGATCTTTGGTCTTCTAACAACAAAAAAAGCCAAGACAAATTGAACTGATGGGTATTCACAATAATCAAATTGGACTAATTGGTGTTTCAGGGCAGGCAGCAGCAATTGTGTCTCAGTTTTAGAGATCTGAACTACAATATCTTTACTTATTTGGGAATTTGAAAAAAAGTGGAGCAAAAGAGATTTATGAACACTGTATTTTTTTATGTTTTCTTACACCACCATCATAGGAAAAATAAAAATAATAAGAAAAAATTTACTTTTTTATGCAGAGTATCTCTGTGAATATCTAACGCAAGATTTTTCAACAACAGGAGTCTGAATTTTTTTTTTGCTCTTGTATCCCTGTTAGATTCTTAAGTAAATGACTAATTTGTAACAGTGCTGCTCACCAGTGCATCAGTCAGGGTCCCATGAGTAAACAGCATTATAAACAGTGCATCTAGTTCTTTCTAGCTGACTTCTTTTACTTGAGCTCACTTGAAGCTTTACATGAACTTTGCTTTTGAAAATAAGTCTACTTATTTTGATGCCAAAATTAGGGAAACTTGCCCCAGAGTTACATTTGTACCTGCAGAGATCCATTCATTCTCCTGAGAGAGAAGGAAGATAATGACAAAAACCAGTCTAGAAAAGTCAACCCCCTTCGTTAACAAAGCCAAAAATGTTCAACTTGAAAACAGATTGAGGTAAGGATCATGATTTTGCATCAGATCTCAGTCTAGGCAAAATTTTTAACTTCTGATTGTTAATCTTTTGCTAAAACCTGTCAGTATCTCCTTAATTAAATTGAGCTTTTCTGTGGTAAAACTTTTCATGTCAGAATTATATGGAGTTACAATTCTGACATATAAACTACTTCTTGGTGAGTGTTAATGAGGTGCCTTAGTTTGTTTTAATGAGGTACAATGCACAGCTTCATTTATATATGAGAAGAGAAACAGGAATATTTTTGAACAGATTTTTGCTCTGTAATCCAAACAAAACGTACAGACTCTGCTACTCACCATTAATAGGATGACATAAAGAGTTGGCAGCGTTTTTCTGCCGAATACCTTAGTCTCATGCAGCTACATTTAAAAAGTGGAAAATCATTGTTATCTCATATAGATCCTTACAATGCACTGTATGTATCTAGTGAATGAGCATCAAACTGACCCTGTGGGTGTATGCTGCACATCCTGCCAGTCCATTGATTTTGGGGCTACACTGAAAACAAAAGCCTGGCTTTGAGAAAGGGCCATGAACTTACATTTAAGGGTATAATTTTGCACAAGTCGGAATAGAGGAGAGACAAAACTGTCCTCCAGACAATAGCCTTCAGTATGGGGAATGCTAATTATAGTGTTGGAGAGCTACAGGGTCACGCTCTTTCCACTATTCTGTAATTATGCATCAGGAAGAGCAGCACACAAGAGGTTAACTTATTTGGTTCACTTTTTGTATGCTTGGGAATTTCATGCATATGTAAGACATAATTCCATAAGAATTATATTGTTGGTTATCATTAATGGCTTCTTGTTATGAAGTGCAATATTCCTACATTTTAAAATTCAGCAAGATTCTAGACAGCCCTTTCTGTTGTTAGGATCTTGGCCAATAAATTGCTCAATAGGGTGCATAGAGTGGCTGGAGCAATATAATAGCATCACCCTTGGAAACTGTGGAACAGTATTGGTAACCACAGGAGCAAAGGGGCACTTCTTTACAAGGATGTCTTTCACTGGCACAGACGGTCAACCAGAGGGCAAAACAAAATGTTTCAGGCTAGATATAGATTTCAAATGGGATAGATATTTGGCAGGCAGGAATCATACACATAAAGATGACTTTGAAAAAAATGTCATGCAAAAAAAAAAAAAGAAAGATCCACTGTTACCACAGGAATCTGAATTCATTATATAGAGCTTTATTAGCTGGATGTTGTTCAAGCAGGAAAAACAAGTTGGACAGAATCAAACTGCAGCCTTTGGGACCAGAAGGATGTCACTTCTGTGCTGGCTTCTTCTTGCTGACCAATTAATTTCTGCTGACTGCATTTCTAGCAGGATTTCCTAGATGGAGATCTTCTTCCTCAATAGCTGATTAACATCAGATCTCATTGCAATTCAATCTGAGACATTTTAAGTTACTCTGTGTATCAGACTGGAATTCACCATACTGCTTTTAATCCTATACACTCCGTCAACCTGCAAAATCATGTAAGAAAAATATTTATTTCTTGTTGGGGGCTTTTCTGTGAAGGAAGTGAAATACGTGAGTTTGCTTGGGCACTCCTGTTTCTTGGTGAACCCATCAATGCTCTGTGAATTTTCTATAAATGCAAACCAAGGATTCTGCAGGCAGGAAATCGTTCTCTCTTGCACAAGCCTATTCTGGAATAGATTTTCCCACAAGGTGTTCTTGTGTTGTAAATATCCCTTCTGTAACATGCAAGAACATGCTTACCATTGTCATGTTAAAACAAAACCATACCTAAGGCAAGGGCCCTAGGACAGTTTCTGAAGTCTCCTTACAGTAAATATGTAAAGCAGGGGCCTGCAAAGGCTCACAGCTGGGTACTTTTTATTTTATGGCCTAATAGACCCCTAACACTTTGCAGCTGGGGTGATAAGACATGAGGACTGTCTTCAGAGGGCCCTGGGTATGGCTTGAATTAGTGTTTCTGAATCTCAAAGGCGGTCTCCACCAGCTTGCTATAAAATGCATTGTCTGTATATTATCACTTACATATATTTTCAAAGATGTCTGACTAAGTCTCAGCTACCAGTTCGATATATATCTGCATAACAGCAAAAACAGTTTTGAATAATCTGTACATACACTTCATGTGTTCCACAGACTCACTCAAAGACATGCGCCTATGCAATATTTACATCCTTAATATACCTCATTATAGTCAAGGGCAACTTTCATGCAGTTACAAGTAAAATTGCTGCTATCAAATAAGAAGTGCAGTCACTCCTTAAAAATGGAGAAGATTATCTCTGAAAAGCCTTTTCAAAAACTCTACTCTGTTATTAACACCCTAAGAAAATATCTCAAGAAAAATGGGATAATTTTCTGAATGTAAGGGACCATATAAAAAGATGTTGTTTATGAAAGCTTTAGACTAAATTAGGTCCTCTATTATTAAGCAACAGCTCATGTTGCATGCCCGACACTCTACATGCTTTTATGGCACTTCTACATATTAATTGTCCAATTTTATCAAAGTTGGTAATAATTTACTTATTACAAGCATTGGGGTCTGAATAATATTTTCCTTCTCATTAAGTTTCTTTCCCAGGATTTTTTGACTGTTATATCCTCTCATCATTAATGTTACTTCTCAACACAGACTGAACTGAATATTCACATGAAAGATCAAATCACTGTTATTTTGTCTTGTCACTATTTATTCATCTAGCTTGTTAACCCATCACTTTTATCATATTTTATAGTACTTGCTACATTTATAGCATACCTGCTAGTCCAATTCATTATACAAACTAACATTTTGGAGGAGAATTTGAAAGCAAAACGTTTTTTTTTGAACTTAGACATATTAATGTGAATCTGTCTCCCATTTCTTTCCCTTTAGTACTTCTTAGTATCCTGGGAGTATTTCCTTACTTTTTAATTTAAATTTTTCTGATTTTTATTTTTCAGTCATTGTAGGGAAATGTCATGTCATGACTTGAGCCACAAGTCATAAAAGAGCTTTGAGAGACCTTATATTGCAGCTAATGCCATGTTTAAGGATCACAGAGGAGGGGACCATGGTCTTACAACTGAAGTCAGAAATTCACAAGATGGGAAAAATTAGGCTCTGGTTTGATGGTCTTTTTCTGTGGACCTCACACTCATTAACAGAGAGCCTGATGAAAATAAGAGGGTGACTGATAGTCTTTCTAGAATGCAAAGACCTTTCTTCCTTTTTATTTTTTGTTTGTTTGTTTGTTTGTTTCTGACTAAGTGGAGAAACTAAGTTATACAGATTTTGTAGACTTTGGCTAATGACTTAACAACTGTTCATAAAGCAGTACTATGCCTTTTATATGTTTTCTCCCCAAACATCCAATTACCAAAAAGCCCTATGTAATCTTGAGATAAACCTGTCAGACCTAGTCCATCTTGTGCTGCCACAGTAGAAATCATATGAAACCTGTGGTTATTATCATGTTGGCATTTGGAAGTATTAAGATCACTAGAAGCAGCAAGAGGCCAAGGAAGTGTTCCGGCTCTAAATAGATGGGAGAGAAAAATCATTTCAAGATAGGAAGCACAGTCAGTGAGAAATGAAATTAATTCCCAAGAGAACAGAAGGAATTTCTGACAAAGTTGAGAATTCAACTTAGATGTCCTTTTCTCAGGTTCAGTCTTGTTCCACTTTTCAAAGAGAAGAACAAATAAGCTTAAGTCTCTTGATTTTTCATACCCAGCTATCTTCTGTATAAAGCCAATTTAGGACATATTTCAGATAAGGTTGTATAATTAAATTAGCTTGTATAATAAATTGAGCTATGCTCCTCTGTAGACTGAACATGAAGACTTAAATTCAGTTATAAATAAGATGGGATGGAGTTGGGGAAAAAACTCCACATGAACAACAAAAACTTACATAGATTTTAAAATGTTTTTATGCCGTGACTGACATCTGTACATGTTTTACCCAGCACAACAGGACTCTGGCTTAAACATTTCTCAGATACTGGTAAAGATTTTTGAAGTCATGGTTTAGTTTTATAAAACTCAAATGAAGCCCTGAATATATGTAATTTACATGCACACAGTAAGATCAGATGAGATGACTGAAGCCTCACTTTTAAAAATTAAGATTAATCCACTTATGAGAATTGAGTGTCCACATGTTCTTACTCTCCTCCTGTCATGGAAATCCATAGGATTTTGCCCTGTGATATTGAACAAAACAGAATAGACCCCTGAGTCTTCATATTGATATATGGCATCTACACAAAATGAGTATTTCTGTTTATGATTGGCCAGGTGATTAATTTTGAAAATCAGTTTCAAAAATGTTGACAGCCTTAAAAGCCAAATTATAATGTGCAGCTGATCCCAACCACAGAATTCTAGGTGAAGACACGAGATATTTTGTGAATTGCTCTTAATCTATAAATGTTTGATTTGGAACAAACTTTTATTTAGCTTTAAAGAAAAAATACAAAACAAAAACCCAAAAGAAAACAAAATATCTTCCGAGGAATTAAAAAGAACAACAAAGATTTTTAAAATGTAGGAAATGCTGTAAAAATGCCATAAAATGATAGGTTAACTTTCCATTAGAAAAAAAAAAATAAGCAGGAAATCAAATTAACAGTGATTTGATCTAGATGCAAATGTTCAGTTTTGTCTGTGAGGAAAAGAAAGCAACAAACTTAATGGATAGAAAAGGATTTTTTTTTTTTTCAGAAATCCATTGATAGTAAATTGTAACCAACTCCAGTAAAATATGATGATGATCTTGCAGATCTCTGACATGAATTATTACTGGAGCATCTCTCTTGTGCAGACAGGTGGAGAGAGTTGGGAACGTTCAGCCCGGAGAAGAGAAGGCCACAGCGAGAACTTAGAACACCTTCAAGTGCCTGAAGAGGCTATAACAAAGCTTGAGAGAGACAAAGGCATGGAGTGACATAACAAGGGGAATGCCTTCAAACTGAAAAAAGGTAGGTTTGTGTCAGATATTAGGAAGAAATTCTTTACTGTGAGGGTGGTGAGGCACTGAAACAGGCTGCCCAGAGAGGTTGTGGATGCATCTCTGGAAATGATCCCGGCCGGGTTGGGTGGGGCTTTGAGCAACCTGATCTAGCTTGGGGGCTGGAAGTACATGTACTTTCATGTTCCTTCTACCCCAAATGATTCTGTGATTAAACAATAGGCCTAAATTCTTGCCAAAAGAGCAAGATGCTTCTGTCCGAGCCATACAGAAGTACAAAAGAAATTGTTCACCTGTAAAAGACCTTCATTCAGAAAGATACAGTTTATATTAACAAGCTGTAACTTGTACCTGTGTGTTTATTAGCATGTTCCAGTTAAGCTGTAATTTGTTTTAGCAAAATGCTGTTCAGCTCAAATACTCCTAAGGAAAAAAACTTTGAAGCTTTCTCAAATAAAGGCAAAGGTTCTTGTTCAGCATCTGTACAAGGTGACTCATGGCTGCTCCTCAGGAAGGCTCACAGCCTGAAACATAACTGAATAATCCCTGAGGAAGAATTTCAGGATTTACAAAGGAGATGCTGCAAAATCCTACCTTTGGTCTGTAGTTGTGAGAGCAGTTAGATTGGCAGCTGCTTGATGCTCCTGTGCCCTCCAGTTTCTCCCACTACCCTCAGTAGCAAGCCATAAGGGGAGTTCTGGAAGTGGTGATGGGAGCAGCACTTCTGGTGGTTGTTTTGCTTCCATGTGCCCTATCTGAGAGCAACATGCTTCTTCTGGGTAATTTCTGACTATGGGTTGGGAGCAGTCCTTGCTGTGGAGATTGTGCCAGCCCCAAGTGGGCTACTGCAAGCCTTCTCTGCATTGTCCAACACCACATTACTGTGATAAGCTGTATTTTCTGGACTACTTATCAAATAAATAAGAGGTATTCCTGTGTTGCTGCGGAACAAGACTCTCTCCCCATTTCAGGGGCAAGTATTGCTGTCATGAACTACAAGGATTTAGGGAAGCTCTACTCCCTGCAGTGCCAGCCACTGCCCAGCATGACAGTGCCACCAGAGAGCTCCTTGAAAATCTGACTAACCAGATACATGGCCCAAAGATTTTGTCTCTGTTTTTGCCCACAGGTCCCCAGGTCATATACTGGGACACCTACAGTTGATAGGGAGGACAACATATACCTCTTAGTCTTACTCTGATACTAGAAAAACAGGGAGATCTTGTTTCAGTTATTAATGAGACTTACAGAAGCTGCAATACAATCCTGATGACCTCTTCTCTGCAAGTGATGCCTGTCCAGAGCAAAGCTTAGCAGTTTATTTATTGTTTTTCTACAGGTCTAAAAACCTAATGTAAAGTTGAGTTTATAGCCTTCTGCTCTCCTTGTGCCACACTCTACGCTTCTGGATACAGCTGCTTCAACCTACTGGAGTGGCTGTAGCTGCAGTGGTGCCAGAACCTGTCCTAAGAAAGGCTCCAGGCTGGTGAAGGGACTGGAGCACGTCTTATGAGAGGCAACTGGAGGAGCTGGGACTGTTTAGTCTGGAGAAGTATCAGGGAAGACCTTATCACTCTCTATGAATACCTGGAAGGCGGTTGTAGCCAAGTGGGGGTCAGTCTTCTCCCAGGAAACCAACAATAGGACAAGAGCGCACAGACTTAAGCTCCACCACGGAAGGTTTACATTAGGCATTAGGAAGAAGTTCTTTACAGAGAAGGTGATTGGGCATTGGAATGGGCTGCCAGGGAGGTGGTGGTGTCACCGCACTTGGAGGTATTTAAGAGACTGAATGTGGCACTTAGTGCCATGGTCTGGTTGACAAGATAGTCAAAGGTTGGACTCAATGATCTCGGAGGTCTTTTTCAACCTAGTTGAGTCTGTGATTCTGTGCAGGGATAAATTGTGCTGAGATACCTTATTCTTGCTGGACTAAATATTTTGGAATGAGTGCAGGCATAATTTCCTAATGGATGCCCAGCATTCCTCTAAGGTTGTGTTTCACAGGTGCTGCCATCTGCTCATCCACAATCCAGCATTTTTCTTTCCTTCTCCATGAAAGATGAAGAGACCTGTAACAGCCCTCCAAAATGCAGCCTCTAAATATACCCTGTCAAAGAAGGATTTGTTTCTGTCAAAGAAGGATTTGTTTGTTGGACAGGAGCTGTACCTCCACCCACTGTAAATTTGCAAGCAGCTTATTCTGCAACACCTGGAATGGCTTCCCAGTTTATTTCCCCATGGATTCACTAATAAGGTCCCCTCAGTTCCCTCCCACCCTCCTGCACCTCCTGGGTGACAGTTTTATACAGTCCAGGAACTACCTCTCTGTGTGATTTCCCAGCAGCTGAGGAATATAGCTATTTGAATTGGTTATGTAAAGAAAAAAAAGAATGAAGAGAGAGTTTCTTCTGAGTTATTCTCCTCCCAGCCCCTGGTGAGAACATAGCTTCTTGCATACCGCACTTCTGAGCTTCACTCTTACAGTCATAATATATATGTTCAGTAGTCCCCAAGTGACTGCTTCAAAAATGTGAGTTCCTGGTGTTGCCTTTGAGGCACAGATAACCTTTGCAACGCGTTCTTCTTTGTCAGCCACAAGTGGGATGCTCAGGAGTCTACCCTAGATTTGGGGTTTAACTCATTGAGGCTAGCTTTCAATATTTCATGCTGATGCAGGAGTGGTGTTTTGGGGTTCTGGTAGATTAGCACAAACAGGTTAATGCCTTCTGCAGGCCCTGCAAATCCTGCAGATTGTGTTAATGAACAAACAGCAATGGCAGACACTGAAAATTGTCTGGTCTTGTGTTTACTGAAAATTTTAAAAACTGACAGCATTAGATCAAGAGAAAAAATAGGAATTATTTTGTACATTTCTGTGAATTATGAAACTTTGTTAAGATGATACTGAGGTAATAAAGAAATTTGTATTAGAATAACTTTATTTTACAGAGATATTTGTGTACATTCTATTGTCTTTTCTACTCATATTGCCTCACTCAAATCACACAATTAGCTTGGGAAATGTGAGCTTTGAAACCCTAAACCTGTTAAAAATGCATCCCATTGCCAAACACAGCAAAAATCTTTCCATTTTGGAATGAGCAACTTTCTTTAAAGAACTAAATCTGTTCTCTGATGAAAATAAATGTAGAATTCAGATCAATGAAGATTGTGTGTGTCAAAGGGAAAGACAGTGGGTGACTGGAAGTGAGAACTGGGAGGAGCTGGATATTCTTCATTTTCCATATCTGCATATTTGCATTATAGCCAGTAATGAGTTAGAGTCAGAAGACATTATAATAGCTTGTAGCATTTCCAGCAGAAATGAAAGCTATGACTGTACAGTATGCAGTGAGCTTGAATCGTACAAATGAAATGGAATATCCTGTAGATTTTCTATAGATCTTCTCTAGTCACACTTTCAAATCATCATGGCTAGGATTGGACACATTTTCAAATAACCTTTAACAAAGGCAATGAATTGCTGTTGCTGTCAAAAAAATCTCAGTGTACTGTCCTAACATGATAGTAATGAAAAGTGTCATAAAGAACAGAGCTTCAGATTACCTGAACTTCGGTAAATAGACCTAATTGTTCATCTGTATCATTTTACTGGGTTACTTTTTTCATTGATTTTTAAAAAGAAGCGGGTGTGGAGTAATAGTGACTGATTCACACTGCAAAACAAAAAGTTGTGTGTTTTGCTGCTTCCATGATCTCTCTTCCCCACCCTCTGATCTCTGCCATATTTTGGCAAAGATTCAGCTCCTATATGAGATAGCTAACACTGGTCCTTAGATAGATGATTAAGTAAGGTGAGAAGACAAAAAAGCAGGGACACTAACTTCCCGCAGAGTTTCATTACTGAACTGCTCCCAGGAACTCCATTAGCCTGGGAAAAAAAGAGCAAAACTGTAATAACACAGACAGGCTGCTAAATGCTCAGTACATGGTGTAGCCAATAAGTTCTACTGCAAGGATGTCCAAATGACTCTATGCTGCATTATATTCTGTCCATGAGTTACATGCTTTCTGCTAATTCTTGGGCATATTGGGAGAAATTCTTTCTGAATGTAGTTCAGGGAGTGATAAATTTTGTTTCAGATCATAGCATGCTCACTTCAGATCCATCTATCAGAGATGCTTGTTGCATCCTGCTAGTGAATTGTTAGAGGCTTGAGTAAGCACAAATGTAGATTGTAGCACAAATGTAGATGGTACTTATCATGTTCTTGTCATGAATTTACCAACATGGTGCAAGCAGACATATCAGAAGTACACAGTGCAGAACTGCTTTAATAGCCTGTACTTAAAAAGAAATGGTTTTTCCTGTCATTTTTTCTTATCCTGGGGTGGTGGTGAGATTGGCATCCCATTAACCTGAGAGTATTAAAACGTGACCTGCAATCCCAATAGTCTTTATTCACACACTTCTTGGTTAAGCAGCCGTTGGTTTCCAGGACCTCATCTGAGGAGCGGTGAGGGAAGGTGCAAAAGCTACAATGCTCTGAGCAAACAGGTGAAACATTTCTCTTCCGGATCATACTTGAGGCTCAGGCTTTCCAGATATTGTGGTTTAAGCTCAGATAGAAATTAAGCACTACACACTAGCTTGCTCAATCCTCCCTTTCTTCCTTACCCAACCCAGTGAATGGGGAGGAGAGCTGAGGTAAAACTTGAATATTGTGATAAGAGCAGCTTAATTATTAAAAATAAAATACCAAAATAATGGTAAATAGAATAATCATGATGATGATGATACAAAAAAGTGAAACACAGTGTAATTTCTTACCACCTGCTGAATGATTCTAGGCCCACCTTACAAAACCCAGATTGGCCCCACTTTTCGTAAAATATTCCTTTGGTCAGTTCGGGCCACCTGTCCCAGCTGTGCTTCCTCCTACTGGCAGAGCATGAGACAAGAAAGAAAGAAAATATGTATCTTTTTTTCAGGAGACTTAGGATAAACACAAGTTAGCAAAAAACCCCAAAGCATCAGTGTATTGTGAACATAATTCTCATTCCAAATTCAAAACACTACACTGTAGTAGCAACAGAGAAGAAATTTACCTTAGCTAAAACTAGGATATGAGAGTTCTTGCTCTGGACCTCATTTCACAAGTTTCTCAAAGACTTTGCAAGGTTGATAGCAATGGTTGTTTCATGTCTTATGCACACCTGTGACTGGGAATGGTGGCTGCAATCCTGCTCCAGAGCTGGTCCTTCCCTTTACAGAACCACCTGCAATGCTGTCAGTACAAGTGCCTACATAATATATCTCTCCTTAAGTGGTTATAGCTTTCCTCTCTGCTGTTCAACTTGTTCTTTTTCCTGAGAACAAGATTCCATCTTCCCATACCCATGCTGGAAATACTAGTAGCTCTGAAGGGGACATTGCCTTTTATATTTCAGAAACTTTCACACTGTGCACATATTTAAGAGTCCTGAAACTATTAAAGTTACATATATGGGAAATTCTGGTAACATTATTAATACCTGTCATTTTAAAGATAGAAGCATTTCCTCAGTCTCCTTGTGATCTGACTGATTTACTGGCATATAAAATTAGTACCTTTCACTTTTGAAACCAGTTACATCTTAGTGACCTGATTCTCCCCAGGTCAAGAGACAGCCCCTGCAGGTGTGAATGCTTTACAGAGGCCTGATTCTGCCTTGGTGGGACTCAGTAGCCTTTGTACATATGTAGAGGAAAAAAAGAAGATCCTTGAAGATAATGTCTACATTTTCAATGTGATTATAGGGAAGATGCAAATTGCTACACCTTAAGCTTAAGTGTTCACATGACTTCTATTACATATGCTTCTTTTTTCATTCTGGGATGTGCACTGTAAGAATGAAGTTGTCTGAATGTCCTTGTCTAATTATGGGTGAAATACCCAGTATCACTATAAGTATTACCATGGGGAAACCACTATTAATATACCATATAATTGTACTACTATCACTATGATTCTTTTATTTTTCAACTGCTATTTTCAGTGGCTCTCATAGTAAAATTACCTTTGCGGGTAAAAATCTGACATTTGTTCTTCTCAAACAAGAGCAAATAAACAGCTGATTAAAATCCACACAGTCATTTCAGAATAATGAAACTAAGGAATTATTATGCCTTTTACCAAGTAAATATATCTTGCCTTCTTTCCCCCTCCTCCCCCCATTACAGGCTCTCAAACAGTTTGAATGTAAACCTCTAAACTTGGCATCTATGCTGTTTTCAATGAAGATCACATGCTTTTGGAAGTTTGGAAAAAATAGTTAAGCAGCACATTACATGCACAGTATATATTATTTTTCCATTCTGCTTCATCCAGCTCAATCCTGTGGGACACAGAGACTGCCTGAGAAATGGGCAATGCTGTTGATTCCTAATGAAACCACTATGAGCAGAGAACTTCTAAGCCTCCAGGGAAATGGACACAAACTTCATGTCCCTCCCACCTTTACGACGGCTGCACAGCGTAAAGCCTGTCTTCCATGTGACAGCTCAGGCTTCTCTTCAGCTGAAGTCACAGAAATCTAGTTATACTCTTTAATAGTCCAGAGTACGGCTTTAACTCAGTGCTTCCTAAGCTATTTATCTCTTTCTTGCCTCATGAACTCTGCCCCTCTCTTTGTTTAGCTCGGGGCAGACCAGCAATGTCGTGATTATCCTGCTTCCAGCCTGGAAGTCAGCTCTCATCCTCCCCTTGCTGCTGTCCTGAGCTGATTTTGCAGCCCCTGCACTTCCACTGTGGTACGGACATGCCCTATCTTGAGAATAGCTGCCATAATGAAATCATTTATAATTATGGAGTCTGAGAGGTTTTTATGGGGAACAGCCATAAACTAAATATAGCTTCACTAAACAATGAATAAATTTGGATTAGTAGTTTTGCAGAAATAAATGGCATGCGTGTTCACCAGAACAAAGAAAACTATTAAACAAGAGCATGGAGTAAGAAGTGAGGAGGTGAAACTAAACAGAAAATTCCCCAAATGAACCCCACAATCTTCTCTTTGAGTGACCCCCAACAAGAAATCTTCATCTGTCCCTGCTCTTGTGCCCTGGCCCTGACCTTCCTTTTCCCATATTTTTCTGCATTTCTTAATGCCTCGAGCTCCTATCTTCCACACTCTATTGCCCCTCCTCCTTCTCATGTTGTCTTTGGCTTAGCTAAGGTGAGGATGTTCCAGCTGCATGGTACAATCAGGGGTTGCAGAGCCATGTGTCCCCGCCTGCTCCATGTAATGCTGGAGTGTCTCTTCAGTCTCTCTCATGAGCTGGCAGCTGTCCTGATGCTGGCCTCTTGATGGTCATTATGGGTCGACAAATCTGCAGTGCTCTGATAGATCAAAAAGGCTGGAGATTTCTTGAGGCAGGTGTTCTTCTGAGGCTTAATTTTGCCAGTGTTAAATGCCAATTTTTTAAATTTTTTGTTTGTTTGTTTTTTTGGGAGCACTAAATTGCCTTGTTTTAAAACAGGAAGTCTATGTTAAAAAGCCGTGTAAAACTATTACATTGCAGCCAACACTCCGGACTTTTCTAATTAGGTCATTTGGAAAAAAGATAACCTTTTAGTTTCTGTGCTGCTTTTCTAGGGTCACATGTTTCTAATTATCATTTGTATTTTACTTTGCTAAAGCTGTTGACAAGCTGTGACTCCGTGTGTGTGTGTTTTGGTTTGTGGGAGAGAGAAAAAGAGGACAAAAAAGAGAAATGGTACGCATATTATATAGGGTTGCTGTCTGCAAATGTTCAGCAGCATAAGAGGACAGAAACAACATATGTACCAATTTTAAATGACTTTAGCTGAGAGTGGCTGGATGTATGGGACAAAAAAACCCAAAGGAGTTTTCCAGTTTTTGTCCTTTTCAGCCAACTTTCCCTCAATTCGTCCAAAGTCCCTTCATGAATGTTTGAACTCTGTAAGGATGAATATCATGTAAAAAACCCAGACCTCAAGAAAAGAGTGAGTAGCTCTTCACCTTCTTCTCAAATGGTAGCCACAAAGTCAATGGAGAGTTGATTCTATGACTGAGGTCAATACAGAAGGAAAAAAATAAAAACCTGACATTTTTCAAGAGGAATATTAAGTAGAAAATCTGCTATCAAAAAACAGGGAGAGATTATAATTGATTGATTCATACTAGGTCTTACACTCAGCCCTGATAAAAAGCACAACTATAGACCAACCTGCACTTTTTGCAGAACAATAAAGAAATATAAGAATGGGCCTTGACCTCCATGTGCATTGGTCCTTTCATGTCAAACAGCACAGAGACATAGCAGCTTCACAGTTAAGGGAAATCTGTGGCAAGGGCAGCATGGGAGGTCCAGGGCACTGAGCTTGAATGGACATGAAACTCTAGGGTGTCGTTTCTAGGTGCAGATGGCAGTGGAACAGCATGTGTGCTCTGCCTGGGGAAGGTATAAGAGCCTCTCTGGAGGAACAGCTGCCATTTTCTGCCTCAGGCACGCGTATACTGGTGGGCAGGGGTGAGTGGGCTGGCTCCTCTACAATGAGTCTTTGCTCATTTTCTGGGGATCCAGTAGAGTCACAGTGGTTTTAGGATGAAAAAATAGGGAAAAGGATGTCTGTGAGACTTGGTCAAAACAGACAAAATACACAAGGAATACTTTAGGCAATGACATTGAAATCTCTTGCACTAGAACCAAACTTCTGATTTCATCCATTGGTTTGGGTGCCTGAAAATAAAAGTTGTTGGCTTTGAATCACAGACCCAATCACGACCTTTGGAATCAGGCCACCAGCTTGTCTGAAAGAGAATATTTTCCCTGTCTCCACTTCAGCTGGGAGTGTAATCCTTAATTAGCAGATGATCTATTGTATATCCCTGCTTAAACTGTGGTAGGTAGTAGTAAATTTTGTGGTGCAATGAACTGTTAATAATTTTGAAGACCTTCTGACTCAGTGTAGTTATTCAATGGGCACTCATGGTAATTTCATTTGTACAGTAACTGGAAAATGAAAACAAGGTCCTTGAAATCTGACACAGGGTTGTACTTGTTGTTCCAGGAATGAGTTTATTCTAGTGATTTCTTATAGAAAAATTCTGTTTACAAAGCAAACTGAAAAGTTTACAAAAAGCAAACTGTGATCATTGCTTTGTAAAGATAATGCTATAGTTTCCTGTGAAAGGGAGAGAGCATGTCTTGGGTTAGCTGAGACTGAGAAAACTTTCCCTGTTTTGACTCAGGTTTAAATAAAGAGATTTGTTTTCTTTTTTCCTTGCCCTCCTCCCTTTTGGCTCACATATTTTCTTTTGTTTCTTCTTGNGGAGACGACTCACTCGCCTCGCCCCTTTTCTGGCCTGGGACCTTGCTGAGAGAAGCAGCGCTGCCAGCCTCTGTGCTTTTCTGCCATCTTGGAATCACCACGTGCCTGCCTGTGCTGCTGCTCTTCCCGCCCTCCACGACCATCAGCGCCTCCTGCTGCCTACTTCAGATTAACTGAACTTTTTTCGGACATTGAAACGAGGAATGTTTTTTTCTGTTGTTTGTTCACTTGTGGAACTGGTGGGGGTGGGGGTGTTGGTGGATGGTTTTTGAGAGGTGGTTATTGGGCTTTTCCTCAGGGGGATTTTTCGGTATTTTAATAAAAAAATTTTAAGTTAATTTTTTCCTTACCTCATAATAAATTCTTATTTCCTTTACTACCTCTGTATCCACGAATTATTAATCAATAATTTGTCCATCAAACCAGAACAGAGCATATATTATTTTAGGAACATTCATGAAGCAATTCATAATGAAAAAGTAATTCAGTTGATTTTTATTGAGAATGCATCCCTTAGGTTAAAAATTGGTCCTGCAGCAAGAACACTGGCAATGACTGTTGTAGTGAATGGCCCTGATTCAGAAAAGCATTGAACAGGTGCTGGATGTTAAACCTGATTTTTTGGATGTCAGTTTTGAAACAAGGCACCAATATTGCACAGGTTTCCCAACTGCAATCTGAAATGTTGCTATGACAGTTTTCAAAGTTTCTTTAGTTTTTGGCTATCTGTAGGTGGATTCTAGGAAGAGGCACAAACCAGCATTAATAGAAAACTAGGTTACCTATAAATTGATGTTAAAATAAAGCTTGCATTTATTTTTTTATATGTGTGAGTGTGTCTGCGCACACACAGAGGCACAGGCATAGGTAGATGTGAATCACTTTCACTTGAATTTGATGTCTCCTGGTGCAAAACCTACCATCGGCACTGTGTAGGTCTAGGAAAACATTTCATATGCGGCATGCACATCTAGCACTGTTGTGGCACTTACCTTGTGGTCGTCATTTACAGCACTTGCTATGCTGCTACACTCAGGTTCAGAGTTTTGTAAGGTCTTCTGCCAGTCCTTCTGTCTGCCTGTTTGAGCAACCACCTTGATTTCAAAGTGAAGAACAGACAGAACCTACCTTTCTGAAAAGATTGTACTTCATATGTTAGAGGGGCAGAACAAAACTGAAAACTAACAAACAATATCATAAACACAGAAAAAACAACTTTAAACCTTGGTCTGAAAAACACTTCAAAATTGATTCAAAAGTAACTTTAGCTACCAATCTCCAGCTTGGGACAATCAGTTCCGCTTCACTAAGTAAAATAAAATGATTAAGGAAATCACACAGTTTGATTTTTTTATCTTTGAGATTAACAACATGATTATTTTTTGTAATCAAGGGGTGGAGACAGTGGCCAACCAATGTTTTGGGGATTTCTGTTATGAACAAATTAAGAAAGTGCTGGTCAGCTCCACCCATACTGTCTGTCAGACTGCACAGCCTGTATAATCAGTTTGGTCCAAATTTCTATGAGGATGTTTTGGGGCAACTGAATTTCACTAGGGCCAACTGCGTGTTTGAGGAGAATCACACATTCAAACACTTTAACTCAGTGTTGTGGTTACTCACATAAAGTAAAACTCAGACCCAAATCTACAGACTGCCATTCAATATAGGGGCAAGCCATCACTCTGCAGGTTTGAGAATACACACTCAGTGGACAGTTCCCTATGTAATCTGACCAATCTTGGGACTGGGGCCCATTCCAATATAAATTTTTCTCTTATCCAGGTTTCTACTGGTTTGTACCTTCATGCATGAGCAAGATGTGTGTGCCTTGCACAGCTGTGTTTGCACAGGAAGCTCCTGAACCATCCCTTTTCCCGTGTTGGGTCAGCAGCAGTTTGTAATCAATCCTGTCATCTCAAGATATATGTGAAAAGAGTTAAAATCAACCAAATATTTTGATAACCTGAGAACAGCAGGAGCAATACTTCTGGTCTTTGCTTTAATTCTTGGGTTAGATCCTTTCTGTCAGTGTTACTTGTATAATGCATTGCCTTGAGCAAGTATAGTAAGTATTAAGTCCCTGAGTTTATAATTGACTTGGTTGAATATCTTCCAAGTCTTTTCTGCTCTGTTTCCTACAGAAAAGCAGCAACATATACCCAAGCATAAGACTTAAAAAAACACCAGAAAACCTAGAAAGAAATGGTTAAATTGACCTACATATCAGCAATTTTGCTGACCAGATTATTTAAAAGGCTAAAGGGCTGCAGATGTCAAATCCGTATATGTATCAGTAAAGATGATCATGATAATCACAACTTATAAAATAGAGCTGAAATGCTTCATTAGGTGCTGACAGCTTCTATACCATGTTGTCACTGTCTGAAAATGTGTCACACTGGCATTTATTATTTTTTTCATAGATATGGAGAGAAAGAAATAGAGAATTGCACTGTGAAGCGTGGACGAGCTGAAAGCAAATCAAAAAGGTCTCTTTTTGAGCCAATGGTGAGATCACCATTCTCTTTCAGCAAAGCAGGACAATGTATTAAATAAAACTGCTCTTAACCTGTTGGACACTTGAATCCCTTGGGTTTCTTGGAGTTATTCTATTGAAAAGGAGGCTTAAGAAGTCGAGATTTCAACAGCTTTTCAAATGTCTGTAGCTCCATGTAAGGAAAAGAAAAATTTAAAGGTAAAGTGAATTTACTGCTGCACGAATATTACACTAACTTCCATTTTTAAAAGCTGTTGGTTTGCCTGGTTTTTTGTTTGCTTGGGTTTTTTTAAATTTTTTTTAGGGTCTGTTTGTTTGTTTGTTTTGAGATTTTTTTTAAAAAATTGTGTTCTGGAGAATTTGATTTCTCCCGGATGGTTAATCTGTTAGTTTTAGGATACAGAATGATCTGTATTTCTTCCATGTAAAGATCTATTCCATCATTTTATGGGAGTAATTCTTGTAAAGAGTGGAGTATTTTGCTCAGAGAAATACATATGCTCGTGGGCCAAATATGCCCTTATGTAGTCAAAAGAAGTGATATTCACCTGAGTCCCTTTCAAAAAGTGCAAAAAGTGGTTTAAGTGATATTTTAATAACGACTGGGCCTACTTCTGCATATCTTAACAATGCTGCATTTCATGTAAACTCCTTAAAGTAAAAGAAGTTTTCTCGGTTGAGTTCACGGATATGCAGCACAAAACCCATCAAACTGACCTCTGGAGTCCTTCCAGCAGGGAATTTCCCAGCAAGATCATCTTTTCAAGTGAGCAAATAACCTGGTGGAAGTGGTCTAAGTAACCATTTTCCATGTATTACATGCAACCGCCAGAATAATTTACCCTGTAATATGAAGAAATCCCATGGTTGCTCTGGATTACACCCCTTTCATTCGTTACATGAAGATTCATAAGGATTCTTCTTTCTGTACTTCATGGTCACTGCAGCATTACTGTGGCCTGGGAAGCAACCAATGATTTGACATAAGTGAGATACAGGTATACCATATTGGGGTATATATAATTGTTCTCATTCAGACAGAGACAGTAGCAAGGAGACTTCAGCTGTGTTTGCACTAGAAGTAATTAGAGCGGGCCCAATACTAGCAGTAAGGATGAGAAAAAAAATATCTGTGAGATGGTCAGGGGTCATGTAAGAGCCAGGTGAGATCATCTTATATTTTAAGCTATTAAATGAAAAAGAGAAGAACATTTACTTATTAAGATCATTTCCTAATCATTCTTATAAGATTTTAATGAGTGATAAACTGACTCTGGATACAAATTTATAATTTCCCAAAATAACAATTTGATTGGTTTGAGTGATGTCTTGCATCAAGTAATCACAGTTAATTTTGCTTCTGAAGCAATTTAACTTTGCCAGTCTATAACATCTTCCATGCGCACAGCTGTATTTCCATGGCTGTATCCCTGTTCTTTGTCTGGTGTAAGCCCCAGAGCCTAGAGGAAGTTTCTTCTCCAACCTTTCTTCCTGTCCTATGCATGTACCAGCTGTCTATGACCTGTCTGCTCATTTGGCTATTTTCTTCCCTATCTGAACCTTCCTTGTGCTACTACCAGTGACTTCCAGATGCATCAAAAACTCAGTTTCTTAACAGGGTGGGAAAGTGGAGATAAATAAATTAAGAACAGTGACCAGTAGCAGCCTGTGCAATGACTTTTTTTCCCCCTCTCCACCCTCTCTATTAAATAAAAAGATCAGGGAACTCTCCCTAGCCACTTTCCCAATCACATGGGGAATAGAAAAGAGAGACAGGACAAGTGTGGTGGTACTGGCTAGGGGAGACTAATCTTATAAATGGAGCTTTTCCATTTTTCTACACTTCCTTATGTAACAACATTTTCCTCCCCCAAAATAGCATTAACATACATCTCGTCTTGTACCTGGAAGTACTGAAGCCACAGTTTTCCCCTTTGATGCCAAAACAAGGCCTGTGAACCAGTGTTACACGCCTAATAAATAGGTGGAAGGAGCAACCTTAGGAGGAGAAGGTGTTCAGCGTTTTGTATCAAATTCTCCTATTTAAATGATTCCCTCTCAATCACCCCGAGTCTGACTCTATGTGTACATGTATGGATGAAGGCTGCAGTGAGCAGGGAGGCAAAGATGAAAGAATGACAGCAGTATTGTTGGCAGGAAGAATGAACGTATTACAAAGGAAAAGTCAAGTCATAAACCACTCTGCAACAATGGCTTAGAAATGTGGATGTTACTGGCTGACTTGAAGCACAAACCCGGGCAACTGCTAACCAGATGTGTTCAGCTGTATGTGTGCTACCCCTGCTCTGTGCACAGCCTGTCACACACCCCAATTGCATTGCTTGGAGTGGGCTGTGAGAAGCAGAATGAAAGGCCAGAGCACAGTTGGCATTTTTCCTTTTTACTGTTTGTTTTACATCCTCCCACTCCTTATTTTCCTCATCCTACACCCTGGTGCTGCATGCTGATGAGAAAATACTTGGTTCAGACCCAGGCAGTTATTTTTGGTTATTAAGATTGGTGCTGGCTGCCCAACCTACAGTTTCTAACTTGCCAGAGTTACATGGGGCTGTTGGTTTTGTATTGCAAGCATTTAAGGGCACATTTAAAAAAAGATTCTCAAAACAAAATATGCATGCACAGATACATATGTGTGTGTATCTAGGTACAGGCGAATGTACACACACAGCCTTCCACCCTACACGTTAAGTAAAAGAAACAGCCTTTTGCTAGATTAACATATATCCTGTCCTTTCCAGCTCTTATGAGCAACACCTGTAAAAAGAAAGAAAAAATAACAAAGGAAGGCGTTAAGTGACGAATTAAGAGACCATGCTGTTAGTAGAAGACAGGAAGGATATGGGGATAAGTGGTATCACAGGAGGATATGTGCATTTTTTCCACTTGGAAAATGTATCACAGGATCACAGAATCAATTAGGTTGGAAAAGAATTGTGTTATCATTGGGTCCAACCTGTGACTGAACACTACCATGTAAAATAGACATGGCACTAAGTGCCACATTTTGGCTTTCCTTAAGCATCTCCTAGGATGGCGACTCCTCCACCTCCCTGATCAGTCCACTGCAACATATAATCATTATTTCTGTGAGGAATTTCTTTCTAATGTCCAAGCTAAATCTCCCCTAGCTTTCTGTGAGGTCTTTTGTAAATTAATAAAAAAACCCCAACAAACAACCTAGGGAAATAAACTGAGATAAAGTAGTCCAGACACCGAGCTTCCTCCCCATTGTTTGCAGAGGACAAAACTTCAAAGAAAGCTGTAGTCAGTAAATGATTAAACTTGCCTACTAGCCAACCCACTCAATTCCTTGTCCTGCAACTGAAAGGAAGCTGTTTACCGGGCTTAGATCTGCTAGCACCTTTGCCTTCCCCAGTTGAGGTCTGACTGAGGCACTGTCACTCCTATCATTGCAGCAGGACTCATGCTCTAGTTGAGATTCAAGCTGCGGCCTGTTTTAGGTTCTTGCTTGTCACTGTTCTTTCCTGGTGCATGTGAGAAGAGTGAGAACCAGGTACACTATGGTGTACCAAATTCGTGCTCAAGGTGTTTGACTAATGAGATAAGTAGCACAAAAGAGTGCTATGACAGCTTGTGACATTTTGCACTTATTCCGTTTACCAGTCTTCTGGACCTTGAGATGATATTCAGATAATTTTCTTTAAAATTTGGGCCAAAATCTACCAGATTATCAGGTCCTTTCTTATTTGTACTGAAGGGGATTGCTGCAGCAACCTTGGGATGCTGGGATGTAGAGCATGCCAGCCTGCTGCAATCATTTTAGGAAGCTAATGAAGCTGACTGACAGTGGGTTCAACCAAAAATATTTGCTAACCTCTTGCTGTAACTCATGCTGTGATTTATTTTAGGTAAACTGTTGGAAAACGTTGCTATTGTCAACTTTCTTCTAAAGTCAATGAACAACTGTGTGTCTTTATATAATTTCAGTCTGCATCACAAGCCTGATGCTGGCACAAACACTGTATTTTAGACGTCTTGCTTTAGGAAGTCTTTTGGTGGCCAAGATGTTCATGCTGGTGTTTGTTGTGGCCCCCGGAAAAGAAGCATACTGGGGTGCCCCTGTTGGCAGCTGAACATTAAGACTCCTGGTTCAGGTGACTTGCTAGTCTCTTTTCACAATTTTCTCTGCTACATACCCAAGGACCCTATGCACTGGGGTGTGTCAGTCACTTCACATCACAGTGTATGAAGCAGAAGGCAGCTCCATCCTCCCAGGAGCTGACATCTGTGATAGCAGCTGAAGGCTCTGTCATCCTGGTTGCAGGAAAAGGACCTGAAAAAAAGATCAGCAGATTTGTAAGGAGATGTCATTGTGATACTCATCCTTTCATGTAGCAGCTGAGAGATTTTTTGCTCAACATTTTAAAGCCAGAGTTTGGCCACTCCTCACTCTGAAGAAAGTCTGTCCTGACGGTTGGTGTACTAGGAGGTTCATGGGGAGAGGAGTGATTAACCCCTTGGCAATGACCACAACCTTTCAAAAAGGCTGGCCCTGAGCTGGGAACACACATGTGGATGATAGAGCCAGTGCAGTGAGTTGGACGCTTGAAGGTCTCCAAAGTCTTGGATTCTAGGATGGGTGTCTCTGCCTGCAAAGAAATTCAGTATTTCCCCCATTTGTCCCTAGCCTGGAATAGTCTTTGACTGCCCAGAGCAATCCTGAAAACACATGCCTGTAAACACCAGCAAATCAAATAGACTAAATCTATACATGTCTATTTTTGGTAAGCTTAAGGGAAAATAGCAGCCTTCACTGGGAAAGCCTGGGAGTCTGCCAAGGCCATGATGTAAAGCTTTCCAAGTGAATGCTATGGCTGAATCAGTAAAAGCATGTCTGAGTCAGGATATGCTGTAAGATCTTGCCTTCTGAAATTCAGTGCCTCCTCTCTCACAGAAAGGTAATATTTCATGCTGTTTAACCCTTTGTTCTAAGCAGAGAAGTGAACATTACAGCTGCATACTTCAAAAGCTTCATTTAATTTAGGAGGAAATGCTTTGTTTATTATTCAGCATTTGGCTGCTAAAAACGAAGCTGGAATCTACTAACAAAACCAGAAATTCCCAATGGAGAAATAATGAAAACAACTGTTATTTTCCTAGAGTCTTTTTATTTTTAAATCACATCAGTGGATTATTGCACAACAGCCATATTTAAATAGATAACGCAAAAAAGCAGCAACTTTGAGAAATAGATTTCCATATTTCTCCTGTATTTTTTTCCTTTGTATCCATCTCCTTTCCGCTAGGTTTATGTGTTGATTTTCTTCTTCTGTAAGATGTAGATAGGGTTGCCAACAGGGCTGTCCCATAAAAGCAAAAGGTTTCAGCAGTAAAAGAATGATTTCCCTGACCTTCTCCCAAGCATTCTCGCAATAAAGGTGATTCCAGGAACATATATGGCTTGTGATGGAAGCTTTGGAGAACAAAACCCAATATCTAAAATATAAAATATCTTTCCCTTAGTCACTTAGAAAGTGATTTGCAGACCCACCCTGAGAACCTCTCTGGAACAAGGTTTATTAATGAAGGGATAGTTAGTAATAATAAACTATCTGAATTACACGGACATTGCAATGGTGTTCATCTGAGAAAAAACTGCACAAGAATATAGTCTGCCTGCAAATAATGAGAGATTCGGGGATAAAGCTAAAAACTCCATCTTGTAAATTTTATGTACCTGAACGTCCTGTCTGACCACAAAAAACATGTTTAACTCATCAAATAAATGACAGCAAAGCAGATTGTTTTGAAATGGTGATTTAGATGGGCTTCTTGATTCCAGTCCTAGGAGCTAATTACATAGGAGCTAATTCATCCAAAAAATGTGAAATGCGAATATTAATAGTTGTAGAGAGTAAGGAAGATGAACACAGACTTTGTGGTCCTGTAGCAGCAAACTCATATCTAAGCAGTCCACACCAACTTCTGAGATCTTTATGTAGTCTGTGGCTCATGAGCTTCCATTGTAACATAATTGAATGTCCCATATGCCCAATCGAGACATGGACATAGGAAGATATGAGAAAATTTTTGTATCTTTGTTTGTAGAGTGGTGTTTTTAGCTCAAGCTGACTGAATATTGCAGGTTTCATTGCTGCAAGCAGTCTTCTACCTTTTCAAATTACTGCTGTCATTACAAAACTGTGATTATTTCATCACTTATACATGTGAGATTTGCTAGGCCCTTGAAAAGCCCTTGGAATTCAAGGCCCTTTTGGGTGTTTCAGACTGGCTTGCTGGGAGACTTCAGTGCTTTGAGCACTGTTTTTAGTTTGGAAGAAACTAGATAGTAAAAATACTTTTAAATATCACAAAACATGAAGGTATTTCAAGGGTATGGCCATATGGTGTTTCCAAAACTGCTACCTGATGTGCCTGTGTTCCTCTTCTTCCTGCAACCCTGCCCATTGCTACCTGCAGAGGTGGATGGTTCAGAGATACAATGCCTGCTCCCCCTTCATCACTTCCTCAATTTTCCTCATAACATTGACTGTCTTGGGGTGCTTAGGCCAGGGAAATGGTGTGGATGTTGGTTTGCATAAAAGATGCAAAGTGAAATAAAGTTGTATTGTACTGAGTTGTATTGTTCTGCCTTCCATGATGGCTGTTGATCCCCTTCAGTGGTCTTTCTGCCCCTTCTCTTGCAGAGGCCATTTAAATCTTCAGGCCATTTTAACCTTCTTTACTTCCCTCAGCCACTGGAGAGCTCTCCCATGGCTGCTTATCCTTTCTGACCTATTTCTCTGTATTTGAGGCTACACTTTTGTCCCAAGCAGGTCCTTGTCTGTTGCTCCTCCACAAATCAGCCTTATGGCTTTTCACTGGGGGACTGGCACTAACACATATTTCCTTCCCGCAGCATCCTGTTCAATTAGTGCTCTATGACAGGTTGTGGTCTCTACTCAGCAGCAGCTGGAGAGTTGAAATATAAGCCTGCTTTTTTCCTTGGTAGCCCTACAGAGGCTTCTCCATCAAGATCTGAATCTCTGGTGAACAACAGAATCACATTCTGAATCTCTAGTGAACAACAGAATCACATTCTGAATCTCTAGTGAACAACAGAATCACATGCCCCGCTCATTTGCATTTTATGCCTAGCATCTTACTTTGCATTCACCTATATTTATGATACATCACAGTATACAGGCAACTCCTTTCAGAGCAATTTTCTTGATGTCGTTAGCCTCACAAGTAACGTGCTAAATGAACAGGGAAAGGATTTAGGAGGATTCAAACAACAGTTAGATAATTATGTCTACAAGAACAACATGACATTTTGTAGCTAGACAAGAGAATTGAAAAAGAGTAGCAATGATATTAGCAAAGCCAAGTTTCAGGTGAATAGTTAAAAGTGTGAGATTCTGTCAACAAGTTGAAGTCCCACAAGGGCTCACACACCCTTTATCTCCCCACAAGGTCCCATAATATGTTTGATATTCGTTGTCCTCAAACTTTCCCACTATTCTGATAGTTCGAGGCCCTCCAGGACATATCTGCTACTACTCTGCCCTAAAGCTACCCCCTTTTCTCAGCTACCCTGCCCTAAAGCTACCCCCTTTGGTACACTCTCCATTGCAGTTTTGAGAGATTTCAGTCACTTGAATAGGTTGGAAGGAAACACAGCTCCTTATCAAAGCTCAAAATGACCTCAATCTTGTTGCCTTGTGCTTGTGATGGGATTTACATAGTACCCATTACTAGCTTGCTTAAAGCGAATTAAGTTGGAAGCAAGATAATACATCAGAGCTAGGCATAACTTTCCAGACCAAGGTTAAATGGCTTCACAAGAAGGGCAGAACTGGTTGCAACGAAATGTTTCCAGTCTACAGTGGAGTTGTACCCACAAAACTGTTATTTGTTGCTTGTTAAACTCCTTAGCAAAGTCATAGAATCACAGATTCATAGAATAATTTAGGTTGGAAAAGACTTCAAAAATCATCGAGCATTATCAAGCCCACCACTAAACCAGGTCCTTAAGTACTACATCTTCACGTCTTTAAGAAAATTTTCAGGGCACAGTGATTCCATCGCTTCCCTGGGCAGCCTGTGCCTGGACTTGACCACCACTTTGGTGAGGAAAGTTTTCCTAATATCCAATCTAAACCTCCCCTGGCTCAACTTGGAACCGTTTCCTCTGATCTGATCACTTATCACTTGGGAGCAGAGACCAATTCCCACATGGTTACAACCTCCTTTCAGGTCACTGTAGAGTGAGAAAGTTTCCCTCTTGAGCCTCCTGTTCTCCAGAAGAAATATCCCCAGCTGCTTCAGCTGCCTCTCATCAGGTTTATGCTCCAGATCCCTCTATAACTTTGTTGTCCTTCTCCGGACTCCCTCCAGCACTCAATGTCTTTCTTGCTACAAAGGGCCCAAAACTGAAGCCAGGAGTTAAGGTGTGTCCTCTCCAGTGCTGATAATCGCTGCTCTAGTCCTGCTGGCCACACTGTCATTGATACAGGCCAGGAATGCTCTTGGCCTTCTTGGCCACCTGGGCACACATCCGACTCGTGTTTGGATATTGTTGACCTGCACCACCAGGTTTTCTTCCACAGGGCAGCTTCCCAGCCACTCTTTCCCCAGGCCTGTAGTTGTGGCCCAAGGGCAGGACCCAGCACCTCACCTTGTGAGATCTCATACAAAGTCATAGCAAAGGGATATAAAATACCATCAGATGTGGCTTAACTGGAAGACACATGTACCAGATTGCATACTCCACTGTGAAAATTAAAGGAAAACTGGAGGAGTTTGTCCAGTAAAACATTGCATTACAAACATGTGAAACGGGTATAGAAGTTGCTCTCAAATCTGACTGTGGAACCTTGGTATAGTTCCCTGCCATAGCAAACCAAATGCTTCAGAACACCTTGACTTCACAGGCATGACACCCATGCACTAAGGTGCAGCAGCATCCTGGTGCTGAGGACCTGAGGATCGACTTCCTTCATGGGAATATGCCATGCCTCAGCAGTGCATATGTTAGTCCTTGCCCATCCTTGTAAATTGGACACTGGAGCTACAGCTGTCTTTGTTCAGAAGGAACCAAAGCAGCTTATTTCTGAAGTGGGAGAGTACTGCAAACTCTGGTTGTTTTTTAGAACAAAATAGATAAAAGATATGTGCTAGAATTCATTGTGAAGAGGTTGACTTTTCACTACATGAATACCTGATGTCAAATTCTGAGTGTTCATCATATTTTGGTTAAAGATTCCCTGAAAATATTTAAGCTTAAGATAATAAAGTATTTGAAAGATATTTTTAAATGGATGAAGCTTTTTCCAATCTCATATGAATCCCTCAAGGAGACCTCTTCACCACCAATATGTTCTTGGAATTCTATTTTCATTAAATAATGGGGGGTAAGGACAGCCCATGCACTGTACTACATATACATGCAATTGTGCAGGTAACAGCATGAAGGTCACCATGAAACCCCTCTAGTGCAGCTCGGTGGACTGGGACAAAGGAATGAGGAACCAAACAGTTAGTAAGCAATCATCTTTGGCAGTCTCGGCTAGTGGAGACCAGGGACCTGATTTTTTGTAAAGATATTATTCACTCAAGATAGGAATGATTTCACGGGCAGAATTTCAGAAGCACTTGACAATGATCTCATCAAAATCTCCTGAGATGTTTGACCTCATATAACTATATATAAATACTTAAAAACAGGGTATATATGGTTAAAGAAGTTGGTTCCCATTTACCTGAAATTGGACCAGAACAATCAATGGAAGATAGTCTTTTAATGGTGATTGCTTGTTGTCTATCTGCTAAAGTATACCCTATGCAACAGAAGAAGTTGTCAAGTGAGATTCTTCCTCATCTAAGGGTGTTTTGGAAGAAAAGCTCTAAACTGTTTGTATGTGCTGAAATAATACCCCCTCTGTTTCTTCCCAGGGAAACACAAGGATCCTTCTCCAGCAGATGATATGAAACCAAAAAAAAATGCATCTTAATTTATACTATGGAACCATAGTGCTACAGAGAGCTAGAAGTACACCAGAAAAATTAGTATAATCTATTAGGCTTTTCCTTCTGACTGTTTAGCACATCACACTGGACTAATTACTGAATTACTTGATTTTTTTTTGCTTTTTGGAAGCAGATAAAAAGCTAGCTAATCAAGTATTCCTGTAGTTTATTCTGACTGCTGCCAAACTCACCTGGCTATAGAATTTGATCTAGCAACAGCTGAGGACAGGTTTGTGATACAATAAGGACAATAAGAATTTTATGTCCTAGAGACATGCAGAGAAGCAATTGTTTCTGAGGTTGCACAGCAGAACTTCTTGTAGTCATTATGACTTATAGTATGACTGACCCCATTCTAGAGGATTCTCTGAAATGGAAAAAATTAACAGTAATGAAGAAATGTTGCTTTTCTCAGTTTTTGGCCAGAGAAAAGGAAATTAAATGAGAATAGAGGTGATTGTGGCAGTATTGAGAATAAAATTCAGAGCTCCTTTTACTCTTTCATATCCTTTGATCATTCATCTTTCATTTGTTTTATGATCCTCTGCTTAGAGGTAAAAGATCATATGTATGGCTTCTCCACTCAGTCTGAAATCTCACTAAATTTCACCAAGGTTCATATCTTCCACCACAATTTTGTGCAAAAGAGAGTGTCTTCTTACAGTATGCTGCTGAAGTCACAAATCAAACGGTATGAAAGGTGCTATAAGATTATGAAATTGTAACTCTTGTGAGATGAAGAGAGAAAATATCTAGGCCTAGGTTTCTTAAGTGAGTGGTTTTGAACTGTTTGTGCTCATTGAGGACATTTTCTTAATTTCTTTGTTCTGTGATGCATAGAACAACTGAAGTATAAATTCTGACACATTTTCAAAACTCCAGAAGTTGCATCCTTAAACAACACATCAAACGGTGCACTACGAACAATGATCTTGTAAGCTTCCAATGCTACTGATGCTACTCAAAACTTAACAAAATTTAACAGCTTAGTTTAGATTTCTAGTAAAGAAGTGTCTTGCATCTGAATGACTTTAGTTACAGGTTAGACAGCTGTAAGTGTGATAAATATGTCTTTGTTATAGGCAGTTTCATCAAAGAAATCTCACACAGGACTGAACATCTGCAAGGGCTGTAGCAAATACCGTTCATCTGACAGACCAACTAATTTGCTGCAGCTATTCCAGGAAGATTTTACATCCAGATAGCTGAAGTTTCTGTATAAAACGTAATTTACTGCTGAAATGCCCTAAGAGGAAACTTCACAATTCAGTTGTGCTTATTAAGCACTTGCCAAATACCTCAGGTCCTTAAATAATCGGGCCAAATCTCCATCTGGTGTAAATTAGCACACCTCTACTGGTGTCAGTGGAACAATTTCGATTTACACCAGCAGAGAGTATAAGCGTCTGTGTTTATTCAAGCAAAATAAATGATTTCATGGAATGATTACAAAACAATTAAGCCTGCCATTTATTAGCATCGTATAGCTGCATGCCATCCTGTGTACCTGCAAATATAGGCAGTAACACATAGAGAGCCCTCAAGGAGAATATCGAGTTGAATTCACAGTAGATAACTAAAGCACCAGTGACACTATTCCCTGCTGAAATGAAATTTAATGAGGATGATGGAGGGAAATAATTCTGCAATCTGACTTCCTCTGCTCTTAATTTAACCAGAAGCTGAATGCTTTGTGCAAAGTTACAGCTACTTAGTCAATTGATTGTGTATCTTTCCATCATATTTACCATTAATGGAGAACATGGCAGGAGTTATTTCTTACAGACAAAGCAGACAAATGGACTCTTTCTTCCCTGAAGCCTTATTAAACTAATAATCTATAACATTCACATTTTAACTTTTAATAGAATTTCACCAGCTACTGAAGTTTACACTTCATTTGTGTACACTTCAATTGTAAAGTATAGGATTTTATTATATTTGTGTACAGAATTCCTCCTTTGAAAATCTCAGTGGGTTTTGGCTCTTCATCTGTGAGGCTGTGATTCAGCATGGCAGGGGTTAGCTCATAGATACCACTGTACTCCAGGCAATTGGTAGTGATGATTAAGTTGAGAATCCCAGCCCTGATAATTAGCTCAGAGATTCAGTATCTGGATATGAGCTGTGAAAAAAAAAAAAAAAAAAAAAGAAAGAAAAGAAAAAGAAGTGATTTTTAGAGCGGATAGCCCTAAGGACTTGGCTAACCAGCTGTCCATATTTTATACCTGCCAACAGCTGTGAGGTGAAAATACTTATTTATTATATGGACTGGGTATGTTTATTGTCTCCTCCTTGATTTACTGGTTTAATATGTTGCTTTTTGAAAGACAGAAAAGGAAGAAAGGGAGAGAGAGGTGGGGGAGGGGTAAGAAGGACAAATAAGAAGAAAGATAGGAAGAAAGAAGGAAAGAAGGAAGAAAAAGAGAGGGAAAGGAAGGAAGGAAGGTAGGGAGGAGAAAAATTTTCAGGTATTTTAGCCGGTTCATAATGTGATCCCCAAAAATGATGAATAAAGAAAGCTCCACTGAAAGCAACACTGTTGCTCTAGTCTAGATAAGAAGAGCCAGTCCTTTTCACGCAACATTTTTTTGCTATGTCTATTCTGAAGGATTGTTTTCTCAGTGCGGGTTATTTCTCCACCTCTCTTGTTTTTTATGTATCACCACTGTCCTTAAATGGGGTAACAAGTTCAACTTGCTATACTTTGCATCAAACTAGACTTACACTGGAGCATTTTAAGTTTATTTATAGACTGATGGAAAAAACCAACAAGAATATCTTGCATGTTAGCAAAAGAAGAATTTTCCTGAAGGTGAACAGGATTTACAGATAGGTTCTTCTGTTTTGTGTACAGACTCCAGATTAAGGGTAACATGTATGACAGACATCCCTTTAGCTGTGACAGGCATTCATTTTTTGATGATTCGTGGAACATTTTATTAACCAACAAATCTCAAGTTTCCATGCCAGCACAAGATGCACTCAAGACTATTAGATAATTCTTGAGATTTTTAAGTCTAGAAGGGATAATGAAGATTCAGTTAAGTGTTATTTTTAGAGAGGGCAACAGAACATTTTTGTCATGTATTGTTTTCCTCCAACCAAAGTGGGTTTTTTTCCAAGAAATCTGTTTGTGGACACATTCCAACTCTTGGAATACAGTATGAAGTATATATCTCAGGAGTCGATAGGGATGGATCACTCATTCAGATGAGTCTGGCTAATACATGGACCTGAAAAACTCCTAACAGGTGGATGTGCAATTATCTAATTTTGCTTGCCAAGTAAAGGTATCAGGGAAAAATTATAAGCCTAACTTTTGGTCCTACCAAAAATGAGAAAATTATGTTTCAAGTATCCACTGCAAAATAGTACTCTTAAGTGACCACGCAGCATCTTAAAAGGGTATCTGGCCTCTTTTGCAGGTACTGCAGGGGTACAAGGGCCTTAATGCTTTGAAATTGCCTTTTTTTTCCCTTTTCTTCTTGTTTTTTTTTTTTTTTTTTTTTTTTTCCCCCACAGAATGTTTTCTGCAAAAATGCCAATGGCTCAATTGCATGGTATGCTTTCCTCTGTCTCCTCTGGACCTCATTCCAAAACAATACAAGTACTGATATAAAAAGACAGTGTGACAACTGATCACTGCATAAACAGTGATAGTGGTTGTAGCATCAGTGCAGGTATTTTTGAGCACAGGACATGTGGCATTATTTTTTAAGAACTAGGACATTCTGACATACATATAGTCAGGGACAGTTGTCGGTTTGTAAAAAAACCACAAAACCCCTCATGCAACAAGCCCCAAATGAAAACCAGAAACACCGTACTGCAAATAAATCATGAGCTTCTTAGAAGCAAGGTATGTAATGCAGGTTAGAGGCACTATCACTGTGGTGAGTTAAAGTGTGTATGAACCTATTTTCTGCTTTTTTAACTTTAAAGTCACAACAGAATATTCACTTAAGCTAACTAAGGAAAATCTGTTAATTAGCAAGAAGCATAAAAAATATTAATAGTTCAACAAAACTTGAGTAGTGGCGGATTATACAGAGTCATAGAACAAAATTATGAAGATTCTTCTCCTTGTAGGAACGTGGAAGACCTAAGAAAAACCCTGTTAAAATCACAAGTGAGAGCAATCAGCTTTAGTGTGTTGCACATTTTGAGAACCAAAGGACACTGCCTTGTGATACTTGGTTTTCTATGTTTTCTTGTTTACCTCACCTGAATTGTGCAATTGGTTTTGGTTATGAAGGCAGCATGTATGTGGGGCTTGTACTAATTTCAGCAAAAATTAGATGCTCACAGTTGAGACCATAATCTGGCCTCCAACATTTAAAGGACCATAGGCCTCTAATTTTTCCTGTCTAAAATCTGTGTACTTTTAAATACTGTGAAATTTATGCCCATAGATTTTAATGAGGGAAGGCACCATATAAATTCTGAGCAATCATTTCAATACATTTAAATTAATTTCTGGAACAAAAGATGTAAACCAAGACAGTTTTTCTGAATTTAGCTTTCACAATAATATAGATAATTAATCTTCCATTCCAAAATTTCTCTGGGGAGAATGGTAAATGGTTTTCATTTGTTACTAAACATCAATCTTAAATGACTCTGAAGACTATGCCTTGATTTGTCATGCAACATGTTCTATATCCTTAATTTGTTGAATGAGGACATTGCAAGCCATATCTTAAAAGACATCATGCAACTGTCTCCTTTCAAAACCAGGGAATTAATGGAATTTTCACTGATTCTGATTCTTCTTATTAAAAGTAAATTCTTCGCATTAATATCATGGCTGTATAAAGAAAAAATTCTAACTCAAAATATTTTCGTTCTAATCAGATAATCATGCAAATATCTTTGTCCAGATAGAAAGTTCTGGTATATTGGATTTTTTTTTTCTTTTCATCTCATAACATAATTTAGATTTTATTCTGAACCAGATCAACTTTCAAGGTCAAAGATAAGAGAACTAGTCAACTTGACTTACATCTGTTGACGGTAAAATTGAATGGCATCCAACATACAGAAGGGTGTCTGAGAAAATAGAAATAGTGAATGTTTAAAATTATAGCTTTTTTTTTTTTAATTCATGTGTGGGCAGCACACATGAAATAGACAATCACATTTTTTTTTCCTCTGGCCTAGGCTGTGTCTGGCTATAGAGTCTGATTCTTTGTGTTTCAACAGAAACATGAAAATAAATGGAAGAGATTTGGGATGGTTTGGTCTGTTAAGACAGAGGTAAATCACTTTTATGTACTGAGAAATTTATCCAAACATGGACTGATCAATAGTGCTAGCAGTCTTGCATTAATATAGAGAAAGAAGAAGAAAATATGCAGTAACTCTTCTATCTCTTTTCTGTGAAAGTAAGTCAATTCAAAGTACAATCCTTTTAATGACATTTTTTACATTTGGGGTTACTCTTCAGTATGTCGTTTCACCTTTTTTTTTATCTTTTTAGTTAAATAAAAACTAAAATTAGGGAAGAGATAATACTCAGACTCAACCTCAGAAGTACTAGCATGGTCCTTCACAAAGAACTCCAGAAAGTGATATCTGATCCAGAGGCACTGCATCTTTTCTCTAGTCTCATCTTAAAGTTCAAGGCTGGACCTGTCAGGCTTGGATAAACTCTTCTGTAAAAATAAAAAAAAAGTGGATCATGGAGAATAATGGTAATTAAGGAATTCTAGAAGTGCTTAAGTCATCTTGACTTGTTCAGTGTTGCACTGGACTGTACTGAAGTCACTTACAGATGCTCAGTGTTGTCACATTTATGACAGCACGACAGTTCAGTGTTATGATGATACACCCAGACTAACCTCCTGTTAGAGTTGCCAGATCCTGGCTGCCAGTGTAGTTGAGGAAGAAAAGAGTAAGATGCTTAAAATAAGGATTTTTAAGTGGTAAGCTGTGTACAGCCCATTTAGATAATCCAATTTGTTGACTAATATTTTGGATGTTACATCTGTGATTTAGTTGCCAATGTTGAAAAACCACCAAACACAAACCATTTATCCGTGAAATCAAAAGGTACCATGGAGGCACTGGAGAGGTAGAGAGAATCTGAATATTGTATTATTGGGGGGGGGAAGAATGGGAAAAAGGAGAATGAAAAAAAAAGCTCTCTGCAGCTTCAGAACTTCATGATATTTTGAACTCAATTGCAATCATGAGGAAAAAAAAGACAAAAAGAAAGAAAAAAGACAAGAATAGAAAAAGGAAAAGAAAAAAGACAAATATAAGAACAAGAAAAAAAAGAAAAAAATAAAGGAAAAGTAGGAAAAGAAAAAAAAAAAGGAAAAGAAAAATATTTTGAATGTATTCAAAAGAAAGATAGAAAATAAAATAAAGTCAAAGGAATGTTTTAGAGATACATGGAAGTGCCACCAGCAATGTGGACAGTATTGGAATGGAACACAAAAGACCCCCAGGACAAAATACAGTAGCTGATTACCTGGCCCATTGGAAATCCCATGCCAAAGCTCAAGGTTAGATGGCCTAAACCTTCCTGAAAAAAGCCATTTTCTATACCAGACTTCTGCATGGTGCATTGTTTTATATTATACATTTTGATATAGTGTAAAGGTCTGTTAGAAACCTGGCTACGGAAATATATTTCTCCATGTTATCAAAGGCTGACAGATCAATAACTGATATTGTCTCTGCTGGAAGAAATCTTTCAGCAGTGTTACTGCATCATGAGTGATTCCTTCAAAATACAGGACCGAGGAGGTAAAGGTGAACAGAAATACTAAGGAGAATAAAGCCTAACAGAATACTTCCAGCATCGGACTGAAGCTCATACCTGAGTGGAAATGGTTCTGTGTGTTACAACAATACCTCCCTTATTTTTCTTGGCATGTTTGTGGCCTGGTTGGCCCCTTTTTCCACCCACTCTAGTCTCAGTAACATGGGAGATGTGCTTTCTGACAGACAAAAGATAGTCTTACACTTGACTTCCAATATCAAGGCATTTTAACTGGCACACTTTATATTGAATAATTCATGAGTATTCAAGCTTCACTTCACAAAGAAAGCGCTTTCTCTTAGCAGCGACAGTAGATATGAGCAGCTAATTCATTATTTAAAGAGATTAAGTATTAGCAACTGGTATGGGCTCTTCAGAGCTCTTTTTATTCCCTTTGCTCATGTTATCCCCTGCCACTTCCCTGCCATACAGATTTTAGATTGATTTTACCATATTAAAATCCTTTTTTAAACAGATTTCTACCTTAAACCCTTACCATTTTCAGTGCTGCATTGTCTTACTTTAAAGATGTAAAGTAGTAGTTAAAAACTACAATGTGCTGGTGAAACACTTTAAATCCCTGTAAGCTCATGGGAACATGCACAAATACAATGCTTTTAGTCTTGTTTAAAAAATGGCAGATGAAAGTTGAAAAAGGGTGATCTGTATTTATGGCTGTCTCTGAGTTCTCACACCATGGACCAGGGAGAGAGGAATGGATGTTAGACTGAAACAATGCAAATCATTTATTGTTAAACTTTGAAGAGCTGCAGTTGTGTAGATCAACTGCTTGCACCTGGAGATTTGTCTCCTTAGGGATGCAGACCCTTAAATGCTGAAGCCAGGTGGGATGTTTTCAATGTTAAAAGCTCTGCCATTAGACATTACTTTGCGGACAGATTCATTTCTTCAGACCTGAGAGAATTAAGCTCATTTTGCTTTATTAAAATTCTTATGAGCAAATTTTCATGTAGTTTGAAATTAAAGAGACCTTTTCCCTGTGACTTAGTCAGATTTTGAAACAGTCTTTAGTCTCTCTATAGATTTTACTGCAGATTTCTGGGCACATAGACATATATTTTGGTAATAAAAAAAGGAAAATTCAAGTAGGGTATACCTGGGGAATATTTTTCTCCTGATTCTTCTAGCGGAAAATTGCATGGTCTGTGCATACATTTCTGTATGATCTGTGACCATACTATTGTATGACCATTGTATGGTCTGTGCTGCCTGTGCCACCATTTTACCTGACTTTTGTTGGGTCTTATAGCTATATGCTGAACTCTCTGTGCCCTTACCCATGGAAGGGGTGTTGCAACTAATGGTCTTTAAAGTCCCTTCCAACCCAAACCATTCTATGAGACTATGACTCTGTGACACTATGCATGGTGAACTGTGCATGAACACATATGGAGCAAAAAATAGGTCTCCGTTTGATTCCTTTCCAGTGATGACTCTGCTAGTCAGGGGTGAAGGTGTGCACTGCAAGGCAGTGTGTATCTCCAAAGGCTGACATGCTGTGAAGCTTCTCTGTAGTTATTCAATTGGTGAAATTTACAGAAAATAAACTTTTTTTTATATCTTTCTGCTGCCCATGTTTTAAATGTAACATAGCAGCCTCAGCAGTGCTGTAACTTTATTCCACAGATGAATATGTATGTATATACTTAAAAGGAAGAATGAACATGTATATACCTAGAAGCTTCAGATCCGCAAAGACTTCAAGCATGTTATCGTGTTAATGAGAGCAGCCTCCGTAAAACTCTTAGCTCTTTAGATCTAAAATTGAAAAGTTTTGTAGGCTTATGTGCATCTCTCCACCAGCTCTGTCTCCTTAACACCAAAGAGATGTCCTCTCTGGCTCACAGATGTAAACTAAGTTGAGCTAGTTCTTGTCAGTGTATTGGTAGTGTTCCTACCCTACCTCTAGTGTTAGGGTCAGTAATGTTAAAGTAATTAAAAAATATGAGAAAGTAATTGTACCATTAAAATGTAGGTTTCTTGTAGTTTAGTCATTTTGTTGTGAATACCATGAATCCAGGCTCCAAATAAAAAATTAATAAAGTGAAGAAATTTCCTTTTATTTCAGGCACGAGTACATGGGAAGAAGCAGCCCATGCTCTCTTCTGTGTAGGCAAATGAGAGACAGGCAGAAACAACGAGCTCCTGGCACCTCACCAGGTGTTTGGACCTAGGTTAAGTTTAGATACCCAACTCCTACACAATGCTGATAGTATTTGGGGGTGTGTCCTCGTGCTTTCACTTTCATCTGTAGAAGAGTCTTGGGAAACTGAATTATATTCATCTCAGGCATGCTGTTCTAGCAAGCAATTTCTTTTCCTTATATATGAGTGTATTCTTATTTGTGCTAAAATAATAAACATGAAGAGAGGGACAAAGCACTTGATGTAAACTGTTCCTCCTCATATCTTTCTTCTTTCCTGCCTTTTACCTGCCTTCACACTTTTACCAGACTCCAAAAACTCATCTTTTTCATCTTATGCAAAAATGAGTTAGAGAATCTGGTTTATTCAAGCTTTCACTTAAATTTTAGCCAAATAGCTTGTAAATCCCAGGCTTTACAAGGAAAAAGAGCAATACCTGAGGTCACAACTAAAACTTAATTCAGACCACTTGTTTTAAGGTCCATTTAAAAAGCTCATAACTTTTTTCATTAAAGGAAAAGATATGTTTTCATTCCACTGTTTGGACTGAATTTAAGGAGCTTTGATATGATTCTCACAACTTAAGCCAAGATTTATCACAGTTTTCAACTCAAGCTGGTGGCTTGCTGAATGAAAGCATTGTTACTGGAGAAAGTGCAGAGAGCACAGGGCTCTTTTGCCATACACAAAGTCACAGCTTTGGCAAGAAAAAACATTTTCCAGAATAACTCAGGTGCGGGAATGGAACTTACTGGAAACATTTTTGTTCCTATTGGTATAACTCATAGCAGGAACAAAAGTGGGGAGGACAGAAAGGAAACTTTTGCTTTCATTAACCCTAAGAGCTGCCTGCTCCCAGGGGCAGTATAGAGAAAACAGTTAATGAAGAGAAACAAAACACCAGGGTTTGGAATCTGTATCTGAATGAGTGCTGCTGACTGCTTCTTCCTCTGGTGGTTCTACTGAAGCAGATAAAGGTATTATATCCGAGTCTGACTCTTAAGGATCTCATATTGTGAGATTTTTCAATAAATGCAAATGTTTGTCAACCAGATTTTCTTCCTGTTTGTTTATTTTTTTCAGAAGTCTTAAGAGTCATAAAACTGGAGAATATCTTGAGTTGGAAGGGGTCCACAGTGATCACTGAAGTCTAACTACACAGCACAGCCCCAAGAATTACACTTCAAGCTGCATCCTTTTTGGGATGGTGTCAGGCACTGAAATGTTAATGGTTAATGACTCAAATCATCAGCCATTTGCAAAAACAGTGGGTGCTTTGCTGGTGCCACATTTGCACTCCCAGCTGAAGGAGAGGAAGAGAGGTTTTTCTGTGTGGTGGTGAAACACCTGCAAAAGACACAGGAGGTGAACACCAGCAGCTGCAAGATGGGTTTTGAGATGGATAAGGGAGAAGACTAGTAAGAAACAGACTCTGAGGAGGTGTGATAGTGCTTTTTATCATGCCAATTGTCCTCCCTTACACAATAGGCTCAGTAGTAAAACCTGCCTCAGCCCCTTCCCTGGAAGGTATCAGGACATCCATTTGTAGGCCTACATAGAGCGTAGATTCCACTTCTGGTGATTCAACTGTGCTGACCTAAGAGGCAGCTGCCGTGCCTTAGAAGGTGCCATAAACCATCAAAGACCCAAAAAGTGCCCCCAGACTCCTTTCTGGGGACTTTCTACCACAAGAGTTCACATGTTGTGCACTACAGTGTTGCAACAAATGGTGTAAAATTCACCCCACTAGTCGAGGTATCTGGATGTTCCTATGTAAACTGAAATGTATATTAGCCCACTGAAATTCATGTTTTCTGGGCTTCCCCAGCCCAGGATGGATCAAGATTTTGACAATCATCTTGACCAACAGACATCAAACTTGCAACAATTAAGTCTCATCTCTAGGGAATTGGAAAAAGCAAAGCTGTAAGTAAGTAGAGAGTCTGTAGAATTAGAGTAAATGGAGTAGACACTACAATAGTTAACAGTTAAGTGAGAATAGCAAGGTTCTCAAGGTCTCCTGAGGCTCTGTTGCTAAGTGACCATGCAGCAGGTGGCTGGGGGCAGGATGAGAGAAGAACTCTAGATTCAGCCCTGTCCATGTCTGGGCAGAGAGAAGGCGGGGGGTGAGGAGGGATCATAGGCCAAGAACCAATCAAAGGCTAGAGAAGGGGTATTTAAGATGGATTGTTCCAGTGGGTGGGGGAGGGAATTTTGAATGCTGTAACCTTCCCTCCCAGCGTGCTGAATAAAGCATACCTATCTCAAAACTCATCATGAGTTCTGAGCAGTAAATCACTGAGTCACGCTGGATCTATGTGTGCTGATATCTTTCTACTCTTATCCTTTCTTCCTCTTTCCTTTGCCTTACGTATTTTCTTAATTTTTTTTTATACTTTTATATTGCTATATTACTATAGATAATAACCAAAATCGCTACACATCTGTTTTCTATTGCAAAAGAACCAAATTGTTCTAAAATATGTCTTTCAGTGTTTTTTCATTCAAATCCACTCTAAGGGATTTATTAAGAAGAATCTCAGTTACCTTTGGGGGCGGGGTAATAACCAGTTGTTGGGCCAGCCCTGCCAGGTGGGCTTCTGGTCTTGCAACAGTAGCTCCAAACCTTCTTGGTCCTTGGAAGAAAGCAACTGGGCCTGGTAGATCACTGATAGCAGCAGTGAAGGTTTATTTTTAAATGTGGACCCTCATTTGCTGGAAAGAAAATATGGGAAAAAAAATGAATGGAAGTTAATTTATGCATGACCTCTCACACCAATAATGAGTATTTCACAGTTGTCCTGCACCAGATTCATATGCAGAGGATAAAGACTCAGTGCACTACTAACACTGGTATTTCAGAAAAGCCATGTGTTGTTATACCTATTATTTAGATTTAAAATTCTGTTTTGACATAACTGTAAATACAAACTCATAGATATCTATTTGCATGCACATATACCTATCCATCAGTCTTTATTACACATGTACCTACAAACACGCATCTTCTAAATAATTTTACACATTTCAAGTAAGACAATTTCTATTCCTGGATTCAAAGTANCCCCCCCCCCCCCCCTCCTTTCTCTAGTTTAATATATATATTAGAAAGTGATAGATATCTAAATAAAACTCCCATTGAAATATGTCTATATTGTCTACATGTCTATGATGGTATCAACAAACAGTGTGATTAAAAAAAATTTCCATTAATTTCTCTTCTCTATCAGTGTTGACCCAAATAGAATTTATCATATTAAAACTTCCTTAACTTTTTAAATATTTTAGTTACTTCTGTCTCATTTATATCAAATGCCATTTCTTCATCCAGTTACTTTTGAGTGACTGCTTTTTCACTTTATCCAGAACTTTGTTTCTATGTACGCCAGATGGGTGCTTTTCTAACATATCACTTTGTATTTTTCTTCGCAATTTCACCCTGTTCCACCCATCTCACTCCCTTTGTGGTCATACTGTACTCCAGTATCTTGATCAGAGTTTTTGTAAACTTGAATAAACCCAGTTTCCATGTCAGAGTTTTGCCTGTGGTGTGACTATGGTCCAGACCTTGCCTTTGGATTCGTGTGCCTTCAGATCTCTTTGTGAACAAGAGATGCATCACGTACATCTTGAGACCACACTTCTACTCTGAGACTTCATTTTGGGAAAAATCTAGATCTACATACACTTTGCCACTATTCATGTACAACAATCTATTATACTTGTGGCATTTGTATTTTCTAGAAAAGTACATCAGTGCATGTTCACATAGTTTATTTGTGGTCTAACAGTGTTGAATATGACAGTAAAAGCACTTTTCCTGCCCATTTCCAGAAGCCTTTCTTCAGGTGGAGCACCCAGAGAAGTAATTAGATACTTTACAGCATAAGTATTCACTTTCTTGGGCTGGTTCTGAATGCATGCAATACAACAGTCAGAGAATACAAAGGGTTGAATTTGAGTACTACAGATTCATGTTGTACATCTATTTTGATCATTCCAGAACTCAAACATGTGTCTATCATAAGGAAACCCAACCCAAACAAACAAAAACCTCCACATAAATTAAGACAGGGAAAGGAGGTATTTCTTTGTCTAAAAATCAGTTTTGGCACATGGAAGTTTCTTCCTCATAAATCTGAATTTACCTTTCTGAGATACTATGCAAAGGTGACTACTTCCCTAGGCCATATGCACCGCTGCCTCATATACCTTTCCCTGGCTTGCTTTCCTCTCACAACCAGCCGTTCTCCAGTGTATTGTTTTTGCTATCAGTCCTCATCGAACTCTTCGATCCATATAACTTAACTCCCTTTCAACCTACCATGTACACAACGCCCTGGGTCAGGACCTCCCTAATTTTAGGCAGCCACTACTTAGAGCAACTTTTTTACTCTTGCCATTTGTGCTCTAATGAAAAGTTCACACTAATATGACCTTTATGCAACTCAACCACTTTCCTGCTTTATAAAGTGTTTCTTTTTCCCATTGTGAGATATGTTCATGTGATTTAAGATTCCAGAGGTTAAATGGAGAAATCAGTAATAAACTCACTGAGGCAAAGTTTTCAAGAGTCTGTGACACAGTTCACATTACTGTCAAGGAAAGATGTTAAGAAAAAAACCCCACCACATGTTCACATTCAAATATGAAACAAAAGGACTTTTATAATTGAATTATTACCTTAGTCACATTTGAAAGTTAAAAATTGCTTATTTTAGGCCCTTGTAGCTGATTTTACAAAAGACAGTGAGGTTGTGGAAGCCAATACTAAGAGAATCTCACAATTTGGAGTTTGAGTAATATAAACCAAACAGTGCAGAGATTCTGGCCCTGCACAGGGTTCATATATTCAGAGGTATCTCTAGAGTTGTATTTTGCATGTTGGAGAGGTGCCAGAGAGAGTTTTTAATTGTCTAAGTTTTGCCTTCTCGTTTCCTTTCTGTGTAACATACGATATGTGCCTGTGCCTTTTGGTCTTTAAGCAACAAAAACAATATGACAAATATCACAGGGGCACAGCTGGGTACCAAATAACAATGTCTATTAAAAATATGCAAACATTCAAGGCCTGGTTATATACATATAACTGCTCTGGCTGGTTTCTCTTTGCTCTGGATTGATGAGTACAGTGAACAGCTCTAGAAGGTTTGCAAGCTATTTATAGGGAAGTTATTCTCTGCATATACATTGTATTGAAAAAAATTAATATCCAGGACTATTATAGTTCAATGAGATTTTTCTCTCATACATGAGCTATGTCTTTCTTATGTATTCACATATTAGATACACATATGTAAGCACACACATACACACATCTTTCACATACCCTGTTGAGGAACATCTAAGGAAAGACTTGTAGCATGACTCCCTGAACCTTGTCTGATAAAATTCATGATCTTCACAGACGTCTATCTTTTCTTACCATCTTTGCTTACTAAGACTAAAATACAATTGTCACTAAAATACAATTGTCTACATTAATAAGATTAAAATATAAGGCACCTGAAATTGAGGTGATAGTGTAAAAAAGTGCCCACACTTTATTATTCAGTCTTAAATTACATCCTTGTCTTTTCAAAGATTTAGTGACTGGTTGTTCATTAGTGATGAGTTATCTGATATTTTGTTTTCTTTCTTCAATATGTCAGCCTTTGTTTTGTATAAAGCTTTGCTGTAAAAACACTGTAATTTGTTTTTTTAACATTCTCTTGTGTGGGTTTGATCACCACTTAATGAAAATGAGGGATAAAAAGCTGTAATGAACAATCCCACACATAAACAGGGGACAAAGACATGTCCAGGCAGATATGCTGCTTTCTGTTGGTTTAGTTCTCTCAGTTTCACACAGAAGTTCAAACAGATTTCAGGGAATTCCTTTACAGCTGTAAACTGTAAAATAGGCTTTGGATTTTGCCTAAATTTGGGTACACTTTTCCAGAAACAGCTGAAGCCTTACATTTGATTCAAATGCCAACTTTTTTCAAGTTTCAATTACATTTCTTAGAATTTCACAAATTTGAACTTTTTAGAGAAAACACGATGTTTATTTATTTGACAGAAACTGAATGTAAATAAGGTAATTTTTTTTTATTAGCCCAGTCTCAGATATGGCTAATGAAATATTCTGAAGTATTCACAAATTACAACATAAGGTTTGCAAGAGTTTCACTCAGATGTTTAAATTATTTTTGAGGATTCTAAACAGTGAAACTTATGGGTTGACAGTGGAAAATATCAGTAAACCAAAACAGAGTATCGCTATAGAATAGGAGTTTTTATAGTCCAACAAGCAAAACTAAAGATTTGCCCTTAAAGGAATTTAATGTTTTAGATCACAAAGTGATCTAGTAATTTGCATCCTTTGAGTTTTCCCTGTGCTCACTCCTGCACTCTTACTCTGTGTTGTAAGTCACATGACTGAGAAAAGGCAGAACTTCCCTACAATTGTGTCATAACTGTGTTTTATTATATTCTTTATGAGTCCACATTTAGAGATGCACTGCATCAAAAGATTAATGGTTATGGTTTTAAAACTGCATACATTGAGTTATTTCATTCTGTAGTGCTGGTACGGCATCTATGTCTGGCCTCCTTAGGCTTTGCTTGCACCTCTTGGGAGAATTTCATAATGTAAATATAAAATAAAAAAACAAGCACAATTTCCTGATTCTTTATTTATACTGTGCTACATCTCTAATTGTAACAAACTAGGAAAAAAGGAAGGATTATTGACTGTTAAATAGGATTCTTCTTGCAGATTTTACTTCCACAGCTTCCTGAGTCTAAATACCAGATTAAGTGAACAATGTAGGATAAATTTTCTTGACCAAATTAACCTATCAGAATTTTTTAGCAACTTTTTAGTGATAGAGTAGCAAATAGCTTACATTTAACATGAAATATCTATATATCATACAATAAAAATGTGTTTCAAACTTGAAACCATTGATTTTAGGGAGAAAAATATAAATGTGGAAAAGTTGTTTCACAATGAAACTATGGAATGAGGTTTTATTTCTTGAGGGAAAAAAACATAAAGAGCAAGGAGTTGAAGTTTACACACATGTGAAAAATGTATATTTTTCCAGGTAAGGTTGTTGTTTCATATGAATGCATATGGTGGTGCCCTTTGATGATTTTCAGAGCCATGAGGCCTTTCAATTAGTTCAGGGTGGATGCAGCCTCTAGTTCTCAAGAGACATTTTTGCCCTTACAAGCTTTGTTTCAATCAGTGAACAAAATACAGTTAATGCATAGATAATAAGTCACTGCGGCTTAAAAGAAGTTAATGTGCAGATACTGAAGTCACTATGGGTATCATTTGTGTTGTAAATTAAAGACCAAAATACCTTATTCTACTGTATTAACAGTATTTCAGACTATTCCTTGGACTAAGTGATTTGACCCAGGAGAACAGGATTTTGTCATTTTAGCTGAGTTTTTCCACAACTTTTTTTTCTGAGCTCGAAATTCAGTTGCCAAATTTTAAATAGAAAAATTAAGAAAATTTACTGTTCATATGTATATTTCACTGTTGACCACTATGGAAGATGACTTTTGTTATTCACCTACCTCCAAAATTGCTATTATCATGCACCTCCATCTTGAAATCTTTCTGATACTGAATATATGCAGGCAGCAATTAATAAAACATTTTGTAGTAGTTTCTCAGGTCTACTGAGGAACAGTCAGAGTTATTGAATATACTGACATAAAAGAAGTGAAGTCAAGTACTAATGCGTAAGGAGGAAATCACAGATAATTTCATATTGTGAATTCAATTTCTTTAATTACCTAATTTCTTATATTTTTTAATCTTTCCTATCCCACATCACTGCTAGAAATTGTCCCTTCCCTTCCCTTCCCTTCCCTTCCCTTCCCTTCCCTTCCCTTCCCTTCCCTTCCCTAACCTTCCCTAACCTTCCCTAACCTTCCCTTCCCAATCCTTCCCTTCCCAAGCCTTCCTTTCCCAAGCCTTCCCAAACCTTCCCAAACTTTCCCTTCCCTTTTCTTTTTTCTCTTTCTTTCCTTCTCTTTCCATTGTGCTGTTTGTTTCAGCTTTTTCAAACAAAAGAAAGTAACAGGTTGTAATTAAAGCATAGCTAGGCTATAAATTGTTTAAGACTTATAAATGTGCCTGGGAAAGACTATTGCAATGAATATATGCTATTCCTTTGTTTCCAACTCTTGCAATATTATCATAAGAGTGATCATACTTGATACTTTTCTTGGAAACTAAAGTTCCATCTATCATTTAGTATTTTAAAAATCTGTTTTCTTAAAAACAAAAGTTAAAAAAGTTTTTAGTACAGGAAAAATTTGAAAATTTGATCTCGTGTACCTTAAAAGATGACGAAGACAGACTGCAGTGGAGAGAACCCAGCACTAAATTTTTCAATTTTTTTTTTTTTTTTTTTTTTTTTTTAAGTTCACTATTTTGAGTCTATCTCCTGGTTTATCAGGCCTCACCATGACTTTGGAATATCTGGGTTTGGTCATACTGCATACATTTCACAATTTTAAATTATCTCAGTGTCAGTGAGTAGGTCACTGCCTTCCAGTCTGCTGCAATCCTTAAAACAATTAGTTAACAACAGCAACAATGATTTTAAAATTTCTCTTGCTTATGGAAAAATCAGATCCTCCAGACAAATCTCATTATGATGGGAAAAACATTCTCTTTCTGCAGGCAAGAGAGTCTTGAACACACGTAGCAGCTGTTGAGTAGGGTTCAAGAGCTGCAGCCATGGTTGGGAGCTGGAGAAGCATGGACAGAATAGCACTGTCCTGAGAGAAATACTCCTTCTCTTTGACCACTGCATCATATCAGAGACACAGACCAGACTTGAACAAGGGTCATGCTTGTCTCCTTCTTAAACAATGGAATTTAAAAAAAAAATAAAAAATTACATGCTCCAATAGTACAATATCTTCATTAACTTGTTGTCTTTTGAAAGCAACTTTTTAATTAGGAAGGGCCAAAGAAAACTCTAGTGCAGGCAGGACTGACTACAAAATGTTTCTTTCTTTGTTTCCTTCTGTACCTCATCCTCCTGTTTAATTTTCCACCCTGGCAACCTACCTAAGGGTGACTGACAATACATTTAAAAGCTCTACCCTGAAGGCTAAACTAATATAAATTGATATACATCTAATGTCGATTGGTTTAGAGGTCTGCATTTGGAAACAGTCCTAGAGAACCAACCCTTCCCTGCTGCAACTACCCTCTATCAATTTTACTATTATTCTGGTTTATTGTAAAGAATTATTTGAGCTCTTAGAGATAACACATTATTTAATTCTTATGTGCTGTCACTTAAAATAGCATTACTTGCCCACCTTGACTCACACCTGTCACCAATGGAAAAACAGACAGGTATGTTGCATCCCAGAGATATTGGAGCTCTCATGTCCATTAATGTACAAGGAGATTTCCTTGCACATTAATTTGCAAATCAGTTCTTGGTTTGTGGTTTGGAAATCCTTTGGTCTTGCTTGTGACTAGGGGAGGAAGGACAAAGAAAAAAAGAAATTAAGAAAGAACAAAATAAATGAAGGCATAAGGAAAAATAAGAAAGACAGTTATCTTCCTGCTTGATCTAGCAATGTGGCTACAGCACATTTGAAAATTAAATTAAAACCTGGACTTGAATTGTAGATCCACTCTTAGACTGACTGACTCTCTAATATAGTATAGTATATAGTAGTACAGAAGATTTTTTTGAAAGCCTTTCCTATCTATTGCTGTAATGTCATGAACAACCTCACAAGCTACAAAATGGTCCATAAATTGTAAATAAGAAAAGGACATTTAATGGGTCTGGGAAAGCAGGTCAACAACTCAGGCCTTCATGCTGCTGAACCAACCCTGGGGTTATCTCATCTTCTGTCTTATGCTCTCATAGAAGAGGTGGATAATAAGGTCACCATACAGAACAGAAAGTATTGGTTTTAACATATAAATCCAAGAGATTACCCTAACAATTGGCAAATATTGTTACCAGAAATGCATCTACCATAAAGAATTTTGCTTCTAGAAAGGGCTCAAATATTGTTTATTTTAAGATATATACTGGCCATACATCTTTCCTCTCAAAATCAGACATCAACTTGTAGGTCAGTTAGTAGTAGCAAAACTATGCATTAATTTAAGTTGTGCTTTTTTGTTGTTTTGTTTTGTTTTGTTTTTTCTTAGTAGTTTTTTTGTTGTTTTGTTGTTTTTTTTTAAATTTGTTTTTTATTTAAATTTATATTTGTGTTACTATTTTCTTGTCATTATAGAATTTTGCACATCTTCTTACCTGATTTTTTATTGCATTACTGAGCTGTAATTCTGCTATGCCAAGATAGTAAAGATTCGTATTTTCAACAGAAACAGGGAAGTCTGTCCTTCCTAAGCAAACTCAGAGCTTACAGCTGTTAGTTTTAATCTCATTACTGAAAGAAAATTAGTGTTCAATGTTACAATAAGTGATGCTGGACTGTAATTAAGTGCTGTTCTTCTGGCTTGAAAATGCTGTGTACTTATTAGTTATTTCAAAGGGAAAAGATAATTTTCCATACAAAGCTCATGTTCTTTGAGAGTAAGATCTGTTAATTCTAAATTTATTGCTGCATAGGTTTGCTAGGTTTTGATCATAAATTTACTCTTAATTGGAACTGGTAGTTTTTGAATGATGAACTGCTTAGTAGATGTGGACCTAAGACCATCTCACCCACTTCACCTGCCTACCCTTGCTTTCTACTCACAGTGTGTAGATCCCTGCAAGTAGAGTAAGAGTAGTGAAAGCAAATCCATCCCTGATGTGCCCACTCTCAAATTGTTGTTGATGACATGGCACCAAAAGATGGCTCCTGTTTGACCTTTGTTGGTGAAGCAGTATCCTTGGATGCAAATCCGAAAATTACCACTGATTTTCATGTGATCTGGGTTGCAACTCATGCTGCAGCTCTTATTGATGACCCCAGTGATATCACCCATGCACACCCTGCTGTGCAAACTCTCAAATGTAAAGAAAAAGGAACAAAACCAAGTCCATGCAGTCTGTTTATATAGCCCTAGATATTCAGATAAAGAAAAACAAACATAACCTTTTTAGCTGTTCCTCACAAGGGAAAAAGAAAATGAAACATTTGATTATAATTGTTTTAATGAGCTTTGATTCAAAATGAAGTCATAATGGTCTGGTTAAAAAATATTCTGTTAATGAGCTTATATTTCTATCAAAGTATGCAAGATGCAAAATTCTCTGAGGATAAAATTAAAGAGCAAGCAATATTTATTTGCTGATTAATAAAATCCTGCTTATTCCTTGAGAAAAAAACAGTATTAATAATAGTAGTAGCAGTAGCAGCTATAGTGATGGCAGTGAGACTGGTGGAAGGACAGTAATTATAATCTAATCAGATGGTCTATCAGGTTTCACATTGAAGTTAGAATAAAGATATCAAGCATACCTACTCCTAAAGGTCTAAAACCTGGTCTTAGCCATGTAAAACTAAGACTTGACTGTAGGTAACCTCTAAATATTATAGTTGTCTTCCCTTTAATTTCTTTTTGATTTTTAGATGCTATTTTTCAGAAAGGTGTGTAGGATACTGTCAATTGCATAAAAAAAAAACAAAAAACAAACAAAACAAACAAAAAAAAACCCAAACGAAGATGACATGGAATGTGCTAACTAGGGGAAGCAGTGTGTACTACCAGTGAACAGCATGAGCTCTGGTTACTGCCTTATTAGGAGAAAGTGTTTCTGCGTACTTTGTACAGTCTGCAAGGTAGTTTTCCATATTACATATTCCAGCCAGTAACCATCCAGGGAGACAATCTGAAATGTGCCCACTTAAAGAATATCCACTCTTGAAAAAGGTTTTATACATAATAATGTTTTCTCTTTCATGTGCTGCAAGGGGTTATAGGATAAAATGTGAGAGTACAGGAATATATTTCATTCTGACTCAGAATATTTTTGTTCTGATTCAAGTCTAATTCCTTTCAAATCTGAATACACATCCCTCTTTTAGATATCATTGTCAAGATATTTCTAAGCATTGCCTTGTGCAGCACATTACTGCATATTGCTCTTCAGAGCAACCACTTATTCTCATGTCAGTTGATTTGCCTAATCAGGCTCTGGTTAAACAATGCATCTTGTCTCATATAAAGAGACAGCTACAGTCTGTTGTGTTTGTAGTCTCTGTTTCAAAAGGAAAACAAAAAAACAACATTAGCAAGGATCGATTTAAAGACCAACTACTAATAACATTAAAAATAAAATTTAATTAGAAGGATTCAAGAAGAAAGGAAAATTGTATGTATAGCTCTGTGAACACAGTGATGTTACAGCTATTAACTGTAAATATGCAGGATGGTTGGATGACATAGATAGAAGCCTGCAATACCCTGGGTAATGTGGAAGAATTAAATTGACTTAATTTCATTAGCTCCTGAATCTCCATTATTAAGAAGAGGTTACTGTGTTACAAATATGAGTCTGGTTTGTATTTTTTACTTACATTTTTTTCCAGAGTTATATTTCTTTAATAGTATGTATACATACATTTGTAACAAGCATTCCTACAGAAAAAAAAGTGATGCTGTACATTATGTCTGAGATCTGACTATCTTTGTTCTAGTCTTCTTAAGTCACACAGAAAACACATTTGCAGGAGAGATTTCTGACAACCTGCTGGGCTTGATTCTTCCTTAATTATTTGAAGTGTCCATTCCTGTTTGTTCCTTGGCACAGAGGAACTTTGGGAGATTTTTTAGTTTTGTTTTATTCTGTATGTGTGCATCCATATCACCTTCACCTTTTTTCTTCTTCTTCTCACCCCAGTACATATTGTGAAGGACTATTTCTGGCCCCATCTACAACTATCATTTAAAATAAAGAACAAACTGCTCCTGGAGTGATAATTCTACTTAGGAATGGATAGACTCTCACAAGCTTAAATCCTGAAAGGTACACGAAATGGTCTGCTTTAAACCACACGTTGCCATGGTTACATCTTTCTGCTGCTCAGATGGGGATGGGGACCAATTATCAAGTTTTGTTTGCTTGACTTTAAGTAGTTTGTTACCTGGATACTCAATAAATAAGAAAACTGAAAAAAACTTGTTTTCTTCTCCCTTAACTGGAGAAAAGAGAAAACAGTGATACCTAAATTTAAAAAATCCAACAAAATTCAGATTCTTAGTTCTAGGGTGAAAGAGGGTCAATGAGAGGCCTGAAAATTTACTTTGCATAAGCGTTGTCATGTGAATTGTTGAAAAAGCAATTGATCTCATATCACTGTAAATTATGGGCAGTTGGAGAGATCGGGTTAAACAACTCTGGTTTTTAATCATTATTTAGACATTAGGAGTGTTCTTCTGCAGGGTACACTTGGATGTCTAATAGTGAAAGAAAAGATCATTTCTGCTGGGTTAAGGCACAGTGATGCTTAGCTGGTATCATTTGTACTCCTGCTTTTTAAAGACCTCTCAAGCATGTGGTGTATGGTTCCCTGTTCCTGTGCTTAATCAGAAGCTTTGATAACAAGCTGAAGGTGGAAAAGTGAAGTTGTGTGGAGGAAGTGAATGAGAAGAGTACTAAGTTAAAATACTATCCTGTCAATGTCCTCAATAGTTTGTATGGGCAATGACAGAACAGTATTTTAATTTTTTTCTGGACCCCTTTCTACTCGTTTAATCTATCTCCTACTTGCTATTGATAAGTTTCAGATTTAACTTAAAGATATGAATTTATTGCCATAATAGATTTATAAGAGGATATTTAAAGAGCAAAGATTTGAATGACACAAATGAACTCAGCATTGCAGAGATGAAGAATTTGCAGAGTGATGCCACAGCAGTCAGAAATAACGGCTAGAATCTCCTTAATTAAAAAAAAAAAAAAAAAAAAGACTGGAACGCAATGAGCACAGAAGGTGTTTCATATAAATTTAGGTTTAATTTATCTTAAGTAATCTTTAAAAGGTTAAGAACAACTAGTTTAAAGATTATTGAAATGTAACAGCTATTTGGAACGTGGAAAAATTAATATGTTAAAAAATATGCACCTAAAATTGAGTTGGTTTTGCTTCATCTCTATTGCACCAATTATTTCTTCAAATGGCATGAAAAATGATGCTTAGACTGCATGGCCTTCAGATTTGTTATAGCTTTTTCCTAGTGAATAGGACACATCTGTCTTAACAAAACAGAGAGCTGGCACTTTTAGTCAAAATCCTTTGGTTCTTGCTTTCTCAAATGAACTATTGTCCTGTTTATAACTAGTTTGCAATTTGTTTAAATTACAAAAAGTCAAAGAACACTATTTTTCTTTGCAAGTTAAATGAAATTGAGAACAACCAAGAAGGCTACTAGCACAAAGCAAAACTAGAGGAATGAAAAGGAGAGTAAGTGAGTGAAAAAGTGATAAGAAAGTGAGTGGTATGATTTTGCAATTGTTACTTTCATTTTAAATCCTGACTGGCAATCTATTATAAAAATAAAAAGTAAAAAATTATTACCAGTCTGAGCCCTGTAATCTTCCTTTAGACAGGTAGAAAATGTCAGAGACAGATCTGTTGAAATGTTACTACAAATAATTGCGGTTTGTGACAGTTCTAATTTGTAAGCATTCTATGGCACAAGAGCCCTGCTAAGGTGTTTGGGAAAGGTGAGAGGAAAGGGAAGCTGCAAGTGGAGGAGTAGGAAGAGGGTATTTAATATGAGATTTCTTAGGGACCTGAAGCTGGGTAAACTAAAGCAGCTCCTGAAGGGAAGATGTAGGTACTTGGGAAAGAACAGCCTCACCAAACTTAAGGATAACTCAGGTGTGTAGTTCCTTTAGGGAAATCTATATGTAGCTCTAGAGGGTGCAGATTTCTGAGCCCTAACATTTCCAAAAGGACAGGTCTTTCCCACTTTTAATTTCAGCTGCTTTGTGGACAAGAGAGGTTTCTCCTCACTGTTGCATGCCCCAGAAACACTCATCTCAGCAAGCCAGACAAAGAAAGAAATGTTAATTCCTTCTTTTGAGTGGAAATATTGACCGAGAGACTCATAAACAGTTGCTGAAGTACTCAGAAAGCAACGAGGAGAGGAAAGGAAGAGCTCCCCAGGAACAGTGAAGTGAGAACAGACACACAGGAAGGATGAAAGAGCATGGTGTCTGAGTGAGTCAGGGCATAGTGGGAGAATGACTGTTTCTATCCACCTGAACTGATATTATGAGCCTCTCAACTTTGTAACAGCTCTGGAAAGACGTCTGTTTTTGGGAGATTGGGGAATGCATGAGAGAGCAAGATGGGGATGAAACAGTAAAAGGTATTGCATTTTTGTGGAATATTTAAACCTTCATGGGAAGACAGAATGCAATACATATCTATGTGATCACATACATATACAAGTAATTCAAGCGGGCAACTGAGACTAGGAACCATCAGCCCAATTATTTAATAAATTGGTTCTGGCTTCTGCTTTGGTGTGGATTTTTTCCCAGTAAAAGATTTCATTGGTTTTCACAGCTTTGCCTGCATGTGATCTACTTTTTGAAGAGAAGATGTAAAAACTGTATATATTCAAATGCTACAGCTGCAGGAAGGAGAGACTGAAGCAAGAATCTTTATTTCAGTTACATGCCCATTTTTCATACTGAATATTCAGCTGTCCTTAACCAGTGATTCTTATCGTAGGGTAATACTGCCCTGCAGCTGTGACAGTACTGCTGGTTTTCATGCCACATCATTGCAAAAAAACATAGAGGTTATATTAAGATTTATATAGATAATATTATGACTTGCTAATATTATGACTATACTTTCATTATGCTCATGAAATCAGCTACAAAACTCTTTTTTGGGACCAGAATTTGCTTGGCAAGCTCCAGGTCAGCTTTAGGATTCAAGTTATCTTGCAGACAATGAAATCACAGACCAAAGAGCAAGGAAAGAGAAAAAAGTATAATAAAGAAGTGAGACAGAGATATAGTTAGACACCTCATATGCAGATGACCCTCTTCCGCCAGCCTAGCTTCTACGAAGTGGAAATACACAGCTCATTCTTTCACTTAATAACAATATAATAACCATGTTGCCTGGTCAGGTATTTGGCTTTATAAGAAAAGGCACTTGTAGGCCCCAGTTACTCTTGCAAAGAAGGAAGAACAAATTTCTGCAGATCATTGAGCCTCAGGAATTTTGTCCATTCTCCTGCATAACTCCATTGGGTGGTGATGAACAGCCACTATGAGGTGAAGGAGAATGGGGGAGCCACCAAAATCCTACCCTAGGGCTCATGGCTTGAGGCTGATTGGGACAGGAATGGGAAGAAACAAAGCTGGAAAAAAATGGTCCACTCACAGAGACTGAAGCCAGGGTCTGGCAGCTGTCTCTGGGCTTTTCAAGGTTGTAGAGCAATTGCAGTGCATTCCTGGAGATTGCTATGCTGCTCTGTGGGTAAGAGCCTCATGCCTAAATATTTTTTGTGGCTTGGCTGTTTCTTAGTTTATAGAATTTAGTCAGATCCCTGGCTTGCTCTGGATTAGCTTTACCTTTAAAGCTGTCTTGAACAACACTGGTGGAGAAAACCAGATGTAACTCGTAATGGCATAAGAAGTCCAAGAACCCTGCAAATATGTAATTTTCTTGAAAAACCAAACAAAACCTGTTTTCCATAAAACTAATTTTAGAAAAGACTATTTGCCTTTAAAAAAAAAATATTGATTTTCAGGGATTTAATTATCATGTGATGGGCCAAATTGACCCTTGGGATTATATAATTTGAACTGGTTGCGTTTGTACCATGTCTTAATTTAACCTAGAGTGTATGATAGCTGGATGCATATGGTAATCATACTGCTGTTAAGGAAAAGGATGCAGCAATCATATACACGTGTAATACTTCTTCGTTTCTAGGATTATCTCTTGTATATTACACTTGCACACATTTCAAGCTGTTAGTTGGCAATGTTAACAAGAATAGAGTTAGATTTTGTGCCTACTGATTGTATTCAGGTTTAAGCTCTAAAAATTACAGTGGAAGCCTGGGTAACTTGATTTTCCCATTTTGGATATAAGGATTGGCTGATTGCTCAGGAACATTATTGGATCTAGCTTCTTGCTGATCAAAACATACACTTTATACTGTATAGGCATCTTTTAATGAATTGGGCCATGTATATGCTCTTACCTGTTCACCTGGGACTAAGAAACACATCATAATTTCTCACAACTCTGGTTTGTGACGGACTCTTCAAGGATTATTTGGGAGAACAGTTAATCACTACAGTTAGTCTATAATGATTTTTTTTGCTGCACTGCTCTTTGACAAGTCCAAATCTTGTTTATTACATATTATTTCTCAGATAAACAAGGTGTAACTGGATGAATTTCAAAGTGAACCATTAAAGGGTCCACAAAGTGGAGCAAAGCAGTAGAAAACAGAGCAGGAAGGAAAATAGTTTATGATCTCTGCTTGCATACAAACCCTTCCTTCTGTAACCCAGCACTCTTCACTGACTAAAATTATGATTGTTGTTTTAATCCATTTGCTATCCATATGCAAAGCTAAAAAGAGAAAGACAGTTGCCTGACTGCAAAATTAACTGTGAAAAAGCTTCTGTAATACAAGTACATATCACCATCTGTATTAACATAATTACTGGCCCACAACACCATTACTTTTGACACTGAAATAGTGTACCTTTTTGCATGACCTAGAAATGGAACAGAAGTGCTTACAAAAAGCTCTTTTAGCATGTTTGTGACTTTGTGGTAGGTATTAATATATTGATGCCCAACATGAAGGAGATGTTTTATATGTTTCTGGAGAGTGACTGTAAAGACAAGGCTTTTTGAGCATCTGTAAATAGAGTGAGACAGATACATTTGTATTTAGGAGCCAAATTTACAAATTTTCCAAATTACTGCTCCAGTTCCCTGACATCTACTTTCTTGTAATATCAATTCATTCTGCTTTCACTATTTAGAAACGTCCAATGTGTCAGATGGGAGGTTTATCCCTGAGCTGTAAATGCTAATCAATGGTGTGTTATGCACCATTGATTGTATGTTACAAGCATTTATTTTTAGGGAGAATTGTCTATATTTTATTGTAGTGGAGATTCCTAGGCAGCATGAAATGGATTCACCTCCAACCAGATGTGGATTGGGGGTGAGAGCAACATAAGGCAAAAGGCTCAAAGGTTAGGACACCAAAAATAGCACAGAGACTGAACTTCTGGTTTTGGTTGATGTCTCTTTCAGAAGCAGAAAAACAGAACAAATATGCCCAAGAAGTGGGTCTGGAGGCTCTGAGGTTTTCTTAAGGTCTGACATATCTATGACATTTTAATAATGTGATGTTTATTCTCAGTTTGCTGGCCCGTTGTTGCACCAAGTAACTGGAGAATTCTTCACAGCTTACTGTCACAATTATTTCAATGAACATGGCATCTATGACTGTTGGCATTTTCTAAGGAAATGAGGGGAAGAGGATAAGTCACTGCCTTTGTCTCAAGGACAAACGCTGCAGCCAACAAATATTGACTTTTCTAGTGTCTTCTTATATATTCCAATGTCTTTCAACCCAGGACTAAAAATGTATTTCACTGGATAGCTAGTTCTACTGTTGTAAAATATGCAAGATATTGCGCAGACACTGGCTTGTCATTAGTGAAACAGGCCAAGCAGTAAGCCCTCTTTCAGCATAGTTTTGAGATATGGTTCGTTTGAGTTACTTTTCTGATAGCTGTTTTCCACTGTTGTCCTGGTAACTCTCCTTCATTGTTGCTACACATGATGTGGAGGTGAGCCACACAGAGGGGCACACGAAGTGAGGGCTGCTCCTGATCTCAAAGTGAATGAATCTAATAAACACATCCCCCTTGCTATTGCTGTGAACTGAAAGAGTTTTTCTTCATAGCCTTTCGCCACCTTTCCTAGAGCTTGGAAGTGGGAAATGTGTTTATCTTTCCAAGTCAATGTGTGTCACAGACCAGATCCCCTGCCTGACCTGGTCTCCAGTCAAGGAGGAGTACAGTGTCACAAGTTTTACAAGGAGGCAATTGCTCCGCCAGTTGAATAAGGTAACTGTTTATACCTGCTTGTACAACCACTTTCAGCCCCAAAGAAAGAATGCATATTAAGACTACCTTGAAAAAATGGCTATCAGCCAGACTGATATATCAACAGGCACTACGGCATTAGTTACATTTTCCTCTCTTCAATAGCAAGACAAACATGGGGTTTGGGTATCATGAGAATACATTACATAATTCACAGAGTTAGGATTTGTGGTGATGTTGCCAGAACATGGCAAAAGAAAATGGATGTATATAGACTATATTGTGGGGCAGCATTTTCAATAGTTGCTGGGGGATATACCCATTTTCAGAAGATTTTTTTTTTAATCTAGGTGTAAGAACTGTAAGTGATTTAGTTACTTCTGAGAACCCTACTCTGTCCTTGTGCATTTTAAACTGTTCTGGAGGAAAGTCACTGTGATGAAATGTCATGTAGCTTCATCTGATCTCAAATGTAACGGCACTTGTTCATTGTCACAGCATGAACATAAACCCAGCTGATTATTACTTCTTATTCTTACAAAAGAAATACAGGAATGCCAGAAGTACCTCCAAATAATAAACCCTGTGCCTTTAAAAGGGGAACATTTGACATTAAACAGACTTTCCAGCTAATGAATTTCTCATGTTACAGGAATAATGGCCTTTTTAATCTTAGCAAGAGTAATTAAACAGACATTTGTTATTAATGATGTTGGTAATAGCAGTAGATATTGAATTTTCATGGAAGATACCACAGAATTGTATAGTGATTTTTGAAGGGTTTTATTAACTTGATTGGGTAATGATGCTAAAACATATCATGCTTCTGAAGGTGTTGATTTTCTCTCTGTTGTGAAGCAACTTCTTTGCCTTCATTTAGTTCTTATTAGACATCCTCCCCTTCATCTTCCTTCATTGGCCAATCTGACAGCAAAAGAACCAGATTGTATCTGCTGCACTCTCAGATTTTCTTAAAGGATTTTTACAGAAGGGATGTGAGTGGCAGTGTCTGGTTTTGCAGTCCTTTTTCAACACTTCTTGGGAGTTCCCATCTGTGTTTCACCCCCAGCAAATACGAGTTTGTTACATGTCCAGCTAAAACTCCTATCTTTCTAGATCAGATTAAAGAAACTCTTTCTGACTCTTGAATCCAGTCAGCCAAGACAGCAGAGAAATTAACTTCTCTGTTTCTTTTTTTCCTAGAGTATTATGCTCTCTCCCTTATGTTTTTTGTGCCAAACAAGATATGCAGAGGGAGAGTAAGCTTAAGTCTGAAGCTCAGATCTTATGTGTTAGATCATTAATGAAGCCTCTGCTTTTAAGCATTACTCTGACTTGGGGACAATGCCAGTTTGTGCTCTCCTCTGAGTAGATAAAAACCCTCCCCAGGCAAAGCTCATTCTCCGTCAAAGATTGCCCAGCCTTGCTAAGTAGTATAGAGCAGCTCATAGCCATGGAAAAGATTCTTTCATTATACTTTCTTTCTTACATATACATTTCTAGTATTATGGCTTCAGATAACCCTGCTTCAGACTTCCTGCTCCATGCTTTACACAGTTTCTCTTGAATAATAGCAATCACTTAGTAGTACTTGACTGTACAGTACAGTAACTTAACATCTTATGGTTTTTGTTACCATACTTTACCAGCTTTAGAAGCAATACTGAACAAAATGTGGGTTTGATACAATGTGGGATTCTCAGTCCTTCCTGATGGAAAGTCAGAATAATTACAGAATAATTTTTGCATGAAATGAAGGGCTTTCCTAACCAGGCTTAGAAACAGCTTTTGCAATGACACGGGACCCTGCTTGAGTCCTTGTGTCTTTCACATCTTCATTTCTACTGGGAAAAATGCTTGAAAAAAGCATTAAAAAATCCCCTGAACTCTAAAGACCAGGATTTTTCTGGTTTTGGATTGTGTTTGTCAGTGGACACTTTCCAAGCTCTCGTGTTTCTGTGAATTCCAGTTTACACCTTTTAAAATTGCTCCTTCTGTCTTGGCTTGCTGTCCTCCAGGGCTTGGACTCAGCTTGGAGCCCATTTCGAATAACAAGCTTAACCTGCTTTTGCTGCCTCTTCCAAGTATTACTTAGCACTAAAAAGATGGGGGAAACCCCCCAAATACAACAAAAAAGCCCTGCCTTTTTTGCTAATTTCCCTTCCTCTGTCAAGATTACACTAGTAGCTCTGAGTAATTTGACCTCGTTTTCTCGAGGGAGAAGGATTGAAATAATTCAATGTTTATTTTTATACAAATTCTCACAGTGCTACAATGTTTTGGAGACTTCCTGGGATGTCTCTAGTTTTTTCACAGGGTAAAAGGCCATTCTCAGAGGTAGTTCCTTCATGTAAACCTAAAAATGGTACTTTCCCACAATACAGCTTATCGGGAAGTTTCTGTATCTCCCTGACTCACACACATGAAAGTAAAACATAAGAAATGAAGGGACTGTTCCAGTTCTGCTGAGAGTTGCCTTTCAATTATCCCATTTTGGTGTGCTGACTGACCATGCTAATATGATGAGACCAGTGATGATCTGAGGACAGAAGCAAGGCAATTTTTGGGGGAAAAAGAGCAGCTTTTATTCAATAAATTTTGTTTTATCCATGTAGTAGCTGATGAGGGAAAAAGCGATGCTCTCAGCATTCCTCATGCTTTGGATTTATGGGACATACTGCTGTATAGGAGGCATTGACACAGGCAAAAGATCAATTTCCATACCAAGGCATTAAAACTAGAATAATTTGACTCTGCTTTTTCTAAAATGCATGAAGTGTAACTTTTATACTCTGAGGATGTGATTTCCAAAACTGTTGAGTTTATTTGGTTTATTTCTGATTATTTTCTTTTAATCTCATTGTGATTGTCAATAAAACTACTGAATTTGGGGACAATCAAGTTAGTGCTGGGCATGTTTAGGCGAAGACCTGGTCCTTCATTTCTCATCTTAAAGATTAGTTGCATAAGTGCTAGTTTCAGAATCACAGAAAGAGAAGCCAGTTTCCTTTCCCAGTGTTTTGAGAAAGGTTTCATTTCACTGCAGATGCATTGGAGAGAGATGGCTCCTTGCTTTCTTGAAGTTTCAGCCTTGGTTTTGCTTGATATTTATTTCCACCCTAGGGGTCCTTGCTGTTAGGGTTGTTGTTAAACAAAGTTGCCTTGCTGGCATTGTGTTCTAACAAAAAATTTACACCTCTGTAAACTGATTGGTTTTGTGGTTTTTGTCTTAACAGCTAATCATTTCCTCATATTTAAGGAACAGCTAAGGAGAAATTTTCCTGTGCCCAAAGAAACAGGTCTGCCTGGTGAGGTTAAGGAAGCTGGAGCAAGATTTATGTAAAATGGAAAAGATTTGGGTATGCAATACTTTCAGACATCTGAAGGCCTGCAGGCCCCTTAAATCTGGAAGGAAATTACCTTATTACAAATATTTCTTATAAAATACATCAGAATGAAAGCAGAAATCCAGTAATTTTTTTTCTCCAATAGCGTACAACACATCATTTAGAATAGAGGAGGAGAGACCATATAGGTACTTTAGAGGTCGTTTGCACTGATCATCACAGAAAGGAATGTGACAACAATGGAGAGTCTCAAACCTCCGGCAGCCATTGTCCCACACTAAAATAAGCAGATGCTGGCAGTGAGCTGGTATTGCAATAGCCAAAACTGGGAAGATCTAGCCTTGGAAGAGGTGAGGCAACCCATGAGAAACTGCGTTTGCTGGTTTGAGTAGTAATTCACTAGGAATTAGTGAGTAAAACTATCACAGCTTCAATCAGAAACCTGCAAACCCTTTGCTTGCCCCAGTTACAAGTCTTCTCAAAGATGAAGACAGAAAATTGAGAATTACAGGGTAACTGGCTACAATAGGAATATACGGGAAAAGTCTCACAGAGTTTCAGGACAAGGGCAGGATAACAAATCCAAGAGGAAGATAGCAAGGCAATGCTAAATTGACATTTAAGAAAGGTAGCAACCATGCCTAGATGACTTTTCAAAAATAGGAGTCCTAAGTGTATCTAGCTGCAAGCCACCACGCAGGTCTTTCCCCAGTCAGGAAAAGACGAAGATATCTCCACAGGTCAGTGGAGCAGACTGCCTTGGCTGAGGCAAAACCCACTAGAGATGTTGTACTTTCTTTTGATCACTTGAAATGGCTTTGCAGTGATAACTACAAGAGTGGTATCTACTCTGTTGGGTTTCAGACACTGAGTGGAAAAATGAAAAATAATAAAAAAAAAACAAAACCAAAAGGAAATAAACGTAAGAGAAAAACAGACTTTCAAAATATCTTCCTGAATATGTTCACTGCTCTGCTTAACAAAAATCAAAATTGTATTTTGATCAATAGTTTAAGAATATTTCTTCCAGTACTTTTCCATACCCTAGAGGTGATACCTTGAGTATTTTTGTTTGTAGGTCTGGGTAGTCCACAGCCTGGGACTTAGCTTGGTCTTTTTATCCGTGTGCCAGGTGAACAGGCAGCAAGTCACATGGGATAATTTTAGAAATGTACCTGAGCAAGATACTTTAAAAAATGGCAGAGCTGCCGGTTTCCTTGGCTTCAACCAGAACTTCATTAAAATCATTCTGTTCCCGTGGCATAGATCAGCTACAGTTTGACAATTCGATATTTTCCAATGGGAATAAGAAAAAAACCCAACATTCAGTTGGAACAGTTGTAATAATTTCTAGTAAAATGTTAAATGGGAGAGGATAAATTGGAGAAAAGCTCTAGCAGTGGACATGCATCATAGCACTACACCGCATACCATGTTCTACCTCATCCGCTGGAGTTTGCTCAGCTCTTGTTTTGATGCCTATTTGCTTTCTCTGCTAAAATCCCTTCATGAAAAGGTCAGGAAACAATCCTTTGCTTCTTGATGGTCTTTTTTCCATGTCTGCTATGCAGATTTCAAAAAATGATGTAAACTTGTGCGTTAAACTGCTTCTTCATCTTCTTTTTCATCCCTTTCTTAGTACATTTTTATGCACTGATATGTCAAACCCTGACTATGTGACTAACTTTACTGTCCTTGAACAGGCAGGGGTCACCAGTATTGAGGCCATGCTGCTGAGGACGCAGCCATGCTGGGCAGGACACATCTCCAGGATGGAGGATCACCACCACCCTAAGATTGTGCTCTGTAGTGAGCTCGCCACCGGCTGCTGCAACAGAGGAGCCCCAAAGAGGAGATACAAGGACTCCCTGAAACAACATCTCAGGGTTGGTCATATTGACTGGTATCAGTGGTCCACCCTGGCCTCCAATCGAGAGACATAGTGACACACCATCCATAAGGCTGCTGTCCCCTTTGAGAATGCAAGTAGGATCAGTCTTGAGGAGAAAAGACAACACAGAAAGAACTGTGCCTCGTCACTACCACCTAAGGAGACTTTCCACTGTGCCTTTCGCCACCAGACTTGCCTGTCCCGCATCGGCCTTTTTAGCCATCAGCGTGCTTGCAGCAAGCGTGGGTAGAGCCCTTCCCATATTTTTGTTCGTGAAGCCTAGCCATGATGATGTCAAACCACATATTTTTTGTTGTTCTTGATGGCATGTATAAAATTCCTACCTAGACTTTCTCCATACACTCAGCATCCTTGTGCTTCACTTTGTGAAAACAGAACCTTTCATCAAGTCAAGAAGGTAACATGCATTTCTAAAAAATGCTTTGGGAAATAAGTCAACTGTTTTCTGCATTGTCAGTCTCTGAGAAAGAAGAGGTAAAAAAAGTAGACACTGCTCCCTAGAGGGTTGAACAAGGAGCCATTTCCAGCTATTCTCTCAGGTGAGGTTCTTGATCAGTAATCTTGTTAGAGATTCAAAAGAAAATGTAGCAGAAACCTATATTATGTGTATATATTTTATAGTAGTGTAAGAGACTTTGGATAGGCTTCCAAAGAAATAAATATCTGTACTTGATTTTAAGCTGGTATTACTGCAAAAAAATTAAAAAAAACATACCTAACCATAAGGCAGAGATCCCTGCATCTCCATGTGTACTCATCTCTTGCAAATTTTTGTTGCCTGTGGTTGAGAAAGGAGCCCTTCTCTGGAACAAAACCAAGGGATTTGGTTGAATTTGCACCTAAACTATCATCCATATGTCTCTGCTGTCAGCTCTGTCAGGGACACTATTCCTTTCCTTCTTACCATATTTGAGAAGAAGGGAAAGGAAATTATCTTTTTTTCATGTCCTTTCTTTGCATCTTTGGATGTGAAATAGTGTACCAAGAACTCGGGTTTAGAAATGATACTCGAGCTGGTATTTGCCCCTTTTCTCTCAAGATCTCAAAGTCAAGCTCAAAGTGTCTGTATAAAAGGGACTTGCTTTTGGTTTTTTTGTCCCCCATGAGTTAAAAACCCATCAGGTTTGTAATTATTCATATGATGGTAGCATATTTGATGCTTCCCCATAAAGTTGGAGGGCCATTGTATCTAACCCGTTCAGCTACTGCAATTAAAAAGAATACACAAAAATGTGGGAGAAAGGTGTATTGCATTGTTGTCTATTACATTATTATAGATAGGGATCCAAAGCATGAAGAGAAGAAATAACTTGACTGAAGCCACACAGGAAGTCTGTGATAGACACAAGAATTAAACACAGATTTCCTCACCCTCAGTCTGGTTCTCTAGCCATTAAGCTATTGTTCCTCTCTCCCTTGTCTCCTAATTGGATCCATACATACCTTCTGTTACTGACTTCTGCTAAGTATTATGCCTGTAGGTAAAACCAACTCACATTTTTTTTTTTGTTTAGTGCTGATTCTAAACTTTAATAACTATGGCATCCTTCCACCTTTTTTTCCCTCATGCTGACAATAATGTTTCAGTAATTACTGAACTAATGTTATCAATTCCACCAGATATCACATTTATTACCAGAAGATGCTATGTTGCTGTTCATCAGTTAGGAATGTGTATAACTGAAACACCAAAATGAAGCCTGTACGAATATGTGCGATTCATCATGAGTTCTGCAAGCCCAACACTAACTCTTCTTAATTAAGCTGTCAAATAGAAAATTTATAATTAATGTAACAGCATATTTTGTAGAAGTTCTTTTCTACCCTCATATAAAGCTTGACTTGAGAGAAATGGCACAAGGATTGTGCACCCCTGCCTTATTCAACAAAAATTTTGCTCTCCTGCATGACTGTTTTTAGCCTGTTCCCCAGGATCTTTCATGAAAATTGAACATGAGGTTGAGACTTACTCATTATTTTTCTCTGTATCTTCCTACATGCAAATAGTAATTCAATTTTTATCAGAAGCTAATGTTACAGGACTACTAGAGTATGTAGCCCAGTAAATCAAGACTCTGGCGACGGATGTAGGAATATCACTGACTTTCCTGTGCAAAGTTTTGTTCCCAGTCTGGATCTAGAATGACACTCACAGTCCAGTCCACCTATGACTCTAGGACATCTGCACTCAGGATATCTCAGGAGGTTTGGCACCTAGACCTCCTCAAACCAGAGGTTCAGGAAGTGCTGGGCTTGGCTGTACTTTTCATTCTCGTGTGGCAGATAAATTGAGCACTGAACTTTTCATTTGCTCATGTTTCCCAAGAGGAACCAAAGACACTCATTTGCATGAGCCATAAAGGTAACACAGCACTTTCCCTGGCTGAATCCACATTGCACTGATGGTTTTTGTAGGCAGTTTGTGAAGCACCTTGCTGTGCTTATTTCTCTGCTAAGTGGGATAAAAGAGAGCGCTTTAAAAGCATACCCTTTGAACTTTTATGCAAGAAACGGAATAGTTTAGAATATTTACGTTTTCCACCATAAATCAACCATCTTCAGTTTGCCATTATCCAAACAGGGAATGCACAGGAGGACTTGGGAAAACATCTCAGCCTCCTAAGCAAAGCCAGGCAGCCCTGAATGTAGGTGTGAAAATCTTTCAGCCAGGGATACTGTGGTCAGCCTTGTCTTTGCCTCTGCCCACTCCACCACTGATTGTTTCTTTGTCATTGATCCTCTACTTGTGGTTTTTGTTGCTTGCAATTTCTTATGTGACAAATAGCACCCAGATGACACAGAAAAATGTCAGTTTCCATTGTCAATACTAGGGCAGTAGGCATAACGTAGGAAGAAACTTCTTTCCTCTTGCAACATCAAACCACAAGATTTCCATATGCTTCGTGGNTATAACTGTTTTCGCTTTAGTGCCAAAAGAAGATTACATCTGATTATAACTGTTTTCGCTTTAGTGCCAAAAGAAGATTACATCTGATTATAACTGTTTTCACTTTAGTGCCAAAAGAGAATACCTAAAACAGTGTTGAAGAGGAAGACACAGGGGTTTGTGGGCACTGGCAGCTGCCAAATAGAGCAGCTGTAATACTGCGGGTGCTTGGGAAACCAATTAGAAACACATGGAGTGACAAAAAATGTATGTAACTCAAGATTAACACAGTGAATGCAACCATACTGTGGGAAAGTTAGGCAATCTAGAGTTGGCACCAAGCATCAGGAAAAGTAAAATGCAGTTAGGATGTCTCAAAGAGAAATTGAACTTCAGTGCTGGGAAATAAGGAACTATTCTCACTGTAGCTTAAGTTCATGGATATATCAATGTCAAGAAAATTGTTTTTAAAAGTTAAGTATGTCAAAAGCAAGTCTAATGTTCACAACTGGGTTCTGTGGGAAAACTGTTACCTTAAAGGATGTCCTGACTTTTTGGATGACACGGGTCAGAAACCACGAGCCCAGCTGGAAACTCTTTCTTTTAACATTTGCTGAGCAATTGATCAGACAAAATGAAGGTATCAAGACAAATGTAAGACAGGTCCTTTGAAACAACATGAAAAATATAAAGTCAAGATCTGAGGAGCCTTATGTATTCATTAGCTGGCAGTGTATTTACAGGCAGTCATTTAGAATTTTTATTTAATTTTTTTAATATATGAGAATTGATCAGGTCAGACAGTAGTTTATGCATTTACATAGTGTTGCAGAGGAAAGCTGTGCTTTCAGCTGTCTTTATTGTCCATTATCAATAACAGAAGGAACTTCAGGCAGAAGTTTTTGCTCTTCCAATATTGCCTTGTGATCCATATACTTCTAATGCATTTAATTGTTGAACAAACAGAAATATAGGTTACAGAAAACTGATGACTCAAAGGAATAACCAGAGTGACAGGAGCAGAGACTTTTGTATGGGAGCACAGATGACATTATTATTATTCCAGAAAATAAGGTTAATATATTTCCATCAAGATATTGCATAATTATGTCGAAGAAATTTCCAGGGCCTTATTGGAAATTGGAATTTGCACCATTATGTGCTGGTTTTGTTGTTGCTATTGTTGTTGGGTTTTTTTGTTTTGCTTTTTTTTGAGGGGTGCATGTGCTGTTAGCAGATTCATTTTTCCTCTCAGGGAAAAAAGGATAGTCCAATCATAGCCTTTGCCCCTCTGTTTAATAGCCTAGACAAACATGGTTTATGTCCTTCAACTGTACCCAAACATCACTGTTTCATGGTCAGTGAAAAGAGTTATACACCTTACATATACTTAGCAAAACAGTTGAAGCCCCTTATTTATTAAGCCAGCTGTGTAACCTTTGTCTTTGTCCTCCACCCTGCATGTCCAAGAGACATGATTTAAGTACGTAGGACACTTACTGCTGTTAGTAGAAAATGAACAGAGAGAACAGGCTGCATTTATCTTTGCCAACTACAGAATAATAATTATTAAGGAATGAAACTTACAAGATTTTCACAGTCTTGAAAATTGTCTCCACCTCTACTGCCAGCAGAAAGCTTGCTGCATTCAAGACTGACAAGCAAGGTTGAGAGCTTTGCTGAGCAGAATACTTACAAATTTCAGTAGTTTTCCTGTTCTAGGGAACAAAAAAGATAGATGAAGGAAAGAAACAGCACTATGGCCCATCTGTGCAAACCAAAAATGCTGCTAGTAGGTCAGAACGAGTTGTACAACTGCCCCTGATAATTAAATCTATGGCCTCCATAAAGCTTTTTAATGAGATTGCTTTGCTGTCTTGGCCTTTCATCACTGGTAACAATTAATTTGCATTTTAGAATGTTTCTATTTATCTACTGTTTGCAATTTTAATATTTGTCTTTACAGACTGAGGTGCAAAAGTCTGATTTGTTTGCTCAGGATTTACTTGTCTCATTTTGACTACCCAGATGGAATAGCAACCCTTTGAATGAGAATGTTAGGGATATTTCAAAATGGATGAAAAATGTTTTCCTTGATATAAATTAAAATGGTATTTGAATACGTAGCTCCACACAGCTTTGAGAAACATGCTGATTTTTTTATGGCCATGCTTGAAAAGCTTATCCTTAGCTATTTCTACTGCGAAGAAGAAATTACATTTCAAAGCTGTTCTGCACAGAACATGCTGAAGATGGGCTCCTGATCCAGTGACCACATTCCAGCCAGATCCAAAGCAAGAACTCTTTGTTTGAGTCAATAGAATCACTTCTAAATGTCAGACTACAAAAGAGAATACTCAGAATTATACTTTCTTTGAAACAACAACAACAAAGAAAACAGAATACCAGATGCGGATGTTTGCTTAGACATTTGTAGAAGTGAGAATGTGTCTGGCTGTTTGGAGCATTATTTCAGCATCGTGATGTCTTTTGTGCCATGGAACCTGCTGTGAAACCTGCTCTCTGTGTAACAGCTCATATGGAAAGATCAAGGGTGCATTGCTTTGCTGGCATGGCTGCAGGATAAACAGTTCTTAGCCAGACTATCACACACTGCTAGAGTTTCTGAGCAAGAAGTTACGAAGTTAAAGACACTGGGTTTTGTCCTCATTTAAAAATAAAATACTGCTCTTGGAAGAGCTGAGATTGTGGAAGAAAGAACAGGGATTTGAAATCCACATCTGAGCCTGGAAGCAATTCCTCCTATTAGTGTCTTTCTCTCTACTCAGGTAAAAAACCCCTGTAATAACCAAACATTACAGTGTATTTTGGCAAGAACCATCCACAATCAGGCCAAAACTGCGGGTTCGTGGACTCCCTTTTTGGTCAGGATTTCATACTGATACTGCTTTCAGCTATGGCTAACAGTGGCACTCCATTTCACTTGATAGGCATTGTAAGTCTTCTTACTAGAGGGATTATAGCTTGTCAGATGCAGATTCCTTTTCACATAGTCTAGAATAAATTGACCAGTTAATTCAGAAATGTATTCTGTCTTTAAGGATCAATTTTGCAGGTAGAAAGAGTAAGTTGTTAGTGTCGTTTACTTTAAAAGAGAGTGATAAGGAAAATAATAGAAAATGTTAAATCTGCTATAGTCTGACTTGTAGATTAACTGCTGTAGATTAACTGCCATATATTTGCATAATAACTCCTGAATAATTTCTGTTTAACTTTTATACCACTTCACTAGTTCCAGATATTTCTCATGAGTTCTGAGGTGGGCATTATAAAATTTCAAACCTGAAAGAGATTCAACAAGTCCCTTCTTCTATTTTTTAGGTTTTTTGTTCAAAAATGCATAATGTTTCTTTGAGCCCATGGTTTTACAAGGAGTTCCACCATGTTTTGCACAAAATTCCACTGTTATTCCTCCACCATTTAAAAAAAGATGGCATGTAATAAGATAAATGCCTTGGCTGTGTCCCAGAATATACCCAGACCTGCCTTTTCCTGCTACCCACAGTCTTGTGAAGTAGGCACTTGATTATGAGTTATGAGGAAGATGCATCTTCTGATACTAAGGTTGGATGATAAATGTCCAAAGCCAGCATGAGGAAGTGCCATAAATTTACGACTGAATCAGCTCTAAGGATGAAAGCTGGGGCTAAAGAATCACAGCTGTCATTTGGCTGTGGGAAACAGTTCAGGGATCATTAGTATTAGTCATTCCCATGAACTTGAGGTTCACAGTGGGAATGCTGGGAGGTGACACTGCAATCTGTGCACATCTCAAATCCCCAAAATGAAAGATTGCCCATTGCTAATAAGCAGGTTCCAATTGATATTCAAAACCAAATGCTTTTCCCAGCCTTTAGTTTTGCTCTGTAGCAAATAGAAAAATTAACAAAAGTTCATTTGTAAAAATAGAAGGTGGGCAGGAAGATAATAGCTGGATTTTTCGCCTTAAATTCGGTTTACACAATGTTGAGTTTTGTATAACATTGCCTAGTAGCTGGAAAATGTAACACAGTCAGGCTTTTATTATTTTGTATTACATATCAAGATAAGTAAGAGTTTTTAGTCAGTTAACATTCCCAGTCAAATCTCTTTTCCCAATATTCCCCTTCCCCTTTCTCTCCAAGAGAATATTTCAGTGAAAAACTTGTAGAAACACAGTATCATCTCGCTGGATGGTAGCAAAATGGGGCATAAGTGATCTCCGATTCTTACAACTTCTACCTCCAAGCGACTGGTATCATTGGTATTTCAAATTTAAATTTTAAATATCCACTTCACAGGCCTGGCTGATTTCAGTGATATTATTTCCAGGCTGTACTGTAATTGTGCCTCAAAACAGAATGGGTAGGGCTGCTAGTACCTAGGACAGATCTATCAATTAGCAAGGTTGAGGTGCTGTTAAAGTGTTTTAATGGGACAGAGTTAATTATGCTATCCCAGGGAGCTGTGTGGGTCTAACTGGGACAGAGAGATAGACCCTTTGGGTGCTTCATTTCTGCTGTCACCCCAGCAGAAGGGCAGCCCGTGGGCAAGCAGTTTCCTAGGGAAAGATAAGTAAGCCATCTCAGTCCTGTCAGTACAGGTGATGGACTGTTATTATTATTATTTTATTACAAAAAAAGCAGAGGAAAGAGAAGGACTGTATGAAGGACAAATCTGGGAATCAGTAGTACCAGACAGATGTTTTGATCTCACTGTGTCTGCAATTCAAATGCAACATATTTTTTGTTTTTGTTTAATTGTTTCCTCTTAACTTGGGATAGATTTTCACTTTTTTTGCTACAAAAATGTAGAAACCATGTCCAGAATAATACATGTTTCCTTATGAAAAAAGATGAAGCAGATCACAGGGGAAGGTTAGGATCTCAGTCCTCTCATGTGACTTTCCCAGCTCAGTAATCCTACTGTAGTTTTAGCATCATGTACTGGATGTACATTGTAGCACACTCATAGCCAAGATATTTAAACTTGTATAGTTTCATAAATACATCTGACAGTCAGGATCTGAATGACCTGCTTCCACTTTGAAAAGTAGCCCAGGTATGGTGCATCTGAGACTTTGAAAGTAAATAGTGCATGGGTTTCTGGGTGTTGCAAGGACTTCTCATTCTACATGTAACTTTCTGGCTTTCCTGAATGACACTGGAATAGGGCCTTCAGCAAAAAAGATGACTCAAAAGTACTCAAGAGGAATTAGTGCTGGTGTAACTTCCTTATTTTAATGAAAGTTTCTGCATAGAAACACATTTCATGGTACCTCTGAATTTTAATCTGAATGTTATAATTAATCTTTATCCATAGAGACAATAGACTGGATAAAATATTGAGTATGTTTTTTGAATTGATTTTTGGGAGGCTTTTTATTTTTTAAAAAAAACTTAGACTAAGAAAAACTAGATAAAATCTTCCTGCTTCATTCCTCCTTGGCACTGATAAAAAGCAGGATATGTGCCCTTCAGAAAACCCTTTTTTTTACACCTGTTTTTGAATTGCGTCAAGAACCTGAGATATTGAAATTGGTTGAGATAGTAATACTTTTCAAAAGGGTTTTGGGGTTTTGATATTTATTTTTGTTTAGTTGGTTGGTTGGCTGATTTGTTTTGGTTTATGCAGGTTTTGTGGTTGGTTTTTTTTTTTCATTTTTTTGTTTTGGTGGTTTTGTTTTGTTTTGTTTCCTCTTTAACAGTCTATTGAAGTTCATAATTTCAGCTAATTTCAGTTTAGCAGTTTAATGTGAGAATGAAGCATCACCATCTGATCCTAGAAAGGTAGGCTTGGAATTTCACTTCATCCTGAGTGTCCTGGGCTTGTATGGGGATCCACAAAATTTGCTGAACTAATGGATTCAAGAGCAGAAGTGGTTTTAGGGGGCAAGAAGCCTGAGTAATTGCTTCGGTTAGTGTAGAATAAACCTGGTAAGTCAAATTTCTACTGTCTTTGCCCGAATCACCAGGTCTAAGAAAACTGAATGTTTGTGTTCTATACAGCAGAAGGGAGAGAGCACATCAATGGCCAACCCTGTCTACAATTACAAACATGATGTTACACACTTAAAAAAAAAAAATCCTCAAATATTTGCTTTTACCTAAGCTAATATTAGTAAAATTTGTTCACAATTTTTTTTTGTGCTAAATTGTTATGAACTGTATAATTTATGAGCATTTGTAATTTGTTTAAAAACAAACAGCCTAAGTGCCAATGCATCAAAATAAAGGGAAAATTTCTGTGCCTCAGAAAAGAGACCGTGTATTCAAAAAATGCTGCATTTTCTCTTTTAAGTGCTATAATATCAGCAAGAGTTTTTATGCATCTATCAAAACTAGCAAGGAAACAAATTGCAGAAAAAAGGAAAAGATGAAAAATTCCAACAGCCAAGAAGAAACATGAAAAATAAAAAAAAGACAGGGACTGACATAGCTGTAAGGAAGCTGTAAGTTGTAGCTGTCTTTAATTTAGGTTTATTTCAGGCAATCCCTGCCAGTTCTGGAAAAAAAATTAAAAAATCCAAATGAAATAAATTTTCCTGCGTTTTTCTGCTTTTTGTGCACCATCCTTGCCTTTGCCGAAAAAGCCGGTAGATAGCTACATGTCATACCTTAGAGTGGGTGCTAAAAGATGACATGCTGTTTTCCCCATGCATGAGAAACATCCACTTCTTGTGAATGGATCCTTTGATATTCTCCTTTGGTACAATAATGATCTGCAATTCTTGGGTGTTTGATCCTTCAACAAAGCACCTGTTTCAAAACTGTGAATTTTCTAGAATCAAGTTAATTCTTCTTTTAAAGATACTTAAAATACTAGCCTATATTTCAAATACAATTTGAAAGTTTAGATTTTTCTTTCCTTTAACTTCTTTATCATTCATATTTGATACGAACTTGTTTCTGTGCTTTGCAGCCCAAAGTTGTTGCACTTTTCCTGAATGGAAACAGCCATATCCTGCATGTGATAGTTACTGCTAAGTCTTTTGCTGATTTTTCCTCTGCTGTAGCTACAACTCTACTATAGATAAGAGAAAAATTCTCTAGTAGCAGTATTTCCAAGAATCTCTTTGTGGCTCTTTTCTAACTTTTGAGTTTCTTTTCTTTGCTTGTTTTCTGAAGGTACACATGTAATGATTAGTGATTTGTCTAATTAGGGAATAATTTTCTCATTGCTGAATGAAAAGCAATGGCCAAACCTGCATATGGTAGCAGTGAAGCTGTAAGAGAAGCCAGACTTTCCCTTAGCCCAGCATCTGAGTATATCCTAGCAGATGGAGAGGCTTTTGTTTTCTGATCTGTGGTGCTATGTGCGGTGTACTGCCGTGACACGCTCACAGTGGTTATGTGGAAAGTAACAAGGATATCTGTCAGTGAACTTCTGATGCCTCAGCAGTCAGCCAGAGTTCTCTGAGTTTTAGTAAAAGTTGTTAGGAAAAGGACCTGGGTTGCTTGGTTGTATTCAATTCACTCCCTTTCTTCAAAGTCCTCAGGAGACATTGCTGCCTGTTTTAAGGAGTGTTTTTGTGGGCAAGGACACAGTTCTCTTGATAGCTCATGAAAAGGGATTGTCCATCTATGCAGATACTGCTGACAAAAAAATAAAATAAAATCTCTAAATTCTTTGGGGTAGGGAGGTGATGACAATGATACGATGATGAAAGATAGTGATCCACTTGAATACTGCTGTTGAAAGAAATCCCTCAGTCCCCTCTTTTGGAGCTGTGTGCTCCCACCCTCCTAAGTATTACACATCCCAGGGACCTGCTGGACTCATCAGGCTGGCAAAATGCAGAAAGATAACTTTCTGCAACTTTAGTGAGCTCAGACAAAGGGATCGGGTCAGAAAAAAGAGGGTTAATTCAGTGTTAATGGGACAGGGAAGAGAGGGAGGGAGAAGCTCCTTCCTTTTCAGAATGCGAGCTACTTCATCTGTGCTGCATAGAAGACCATGTAGCCAAACTGAATTTTATGTAAACAGTGGAATTACTGAGGAGTTTTTCCTCTAAACCTTGCTCCTTTTTTATTTTTTCCCGAGGTATAGTGATACTCTACGTAAAAAATACAAGCAGAAGATGGATTCCCACCTTTTTTTTTTTTTTTTTTTTTTTTTTTTCCCTATGGATAAGATAGCTTTGATGAGGAAAAGCACTGATTAACTTTAGTCATATATATTTTGGCTCCCTGGGAAGAAAGCATGATCTGAAGCCCACGTAATATCAAGGAAGCAAGATCGTGATTGGGCCTCAATATACTATCTATGCTTGTGTGTCCATCAGCATTGCAACTCAGCAGAGAAGAGCTGCTGTTCAGCATTTGCTACCTTATTTAATTGTAATTTAAAATATGTGATATTTAAAATGTGTGATATTTTTGTGACCTTATGCGTAGGCAAGTAACTAACCTCTCCAGACCCTGACAGGTTACTCACCCTGCATGACAGCAGTTTGAGATACTAGTTGTTGACTCCTTAATTGTATCTCACTTATCCTATCTCTATGAGAGATTTTTCTGAGTCTGGTGCTGTGCTAAAGGTACATGTAGCTTCATCATATATTGGTGCAAGCTGAAGCTGTGAGCTCTGATATCCCAAGCTGGAGGAAAATGGAGTCTTTGTGCAATTCCAAAGGAGGAAGAATGGACATTTTTGTAGTTTTTTCTTTTTTTTTCCCCCTCCCCTTTGTTTTTGGTTTGTTTGTTGTTTTTTTGTTTGTTTGTTTGGGTTTTTTTTCCCGTTAAACTGCTCTTGGAAACCAAAACACCCTGTTGGTATTTTGGGAAAGGCTTCATTAAAACTGAATTTGGTTACTATAAATCAAGTTTTGTACAAGAATTTAGCTATGCACAGGTTTGCTGAATCTGCATGATAAACAGTTACAAGACACAAGGTTGCTGCAGAAGGATATGTAGTTGGAGTACAGGAGGGTGTGCACAAGAAAGTCAGTTATGGGCAGTGTACACTTTTTTATTTTCATTCATAAAGCAAATAAACATGTTCACAGTAGGTGATACATAGGGCTGTATTTATTAAGACATTCGATTATTTCATTTGGTTGATTGCTGCAGCAAAACCATGATGTCACCACAGAAGAGATGGGCTCAATCATGCTCACTTCAGGTGCCCTTCCAGCCACCACACACCCTTCTTCCCCTGAATAAAAAGGCAAAAATGTTGTTGTTTGCATAGCCTAAAAACAGATTGTGCCTTAAGAAAATAGGCAGAGGAAAAAAATACATCAGAAATACTGAGAAAAGGCTAAAAGATGTTCTGCAGCCCTCAGCTATGCACTGTTTGCGGACAAGATTTGTGTTTAAAAGCTAAGTGTTTATAGACCTGTTGCTGTTTGAAATGTAATTGTCCTGTTGTACTGGGTTTTTTGCGGCCAGGTTTTGGTAGCAGCAAGGGGGCTGAGGGGGAGGCTTCTTCAAGAAGCTGCTGGAAGTTTCCTCCATGCCCAGCAGAGCCAGTGCCAGTTGGCTCCAGGCTGGGCCCGCCGCTGACCAAGGCCAGGCCAATCAGCAGCTGAAGGAACACCTCTGTGATAACATATTTAAGAAAGGAGGGAAAAAAAGTTGAGGGAGAAGGAAGATGGCTGCCGGGGAGGAGCAGAGTGAGAACTTGTGAACAACAATGCAGACACCAAGGTCAGTGCAGAAGGAGGGGGAGGAGATGCTCCTGGCGCCAGAGCTGAGATCCA
>VXBA01002799.1:192976-209349 GCA_013399895.1 Serilophus lunatus | reverse complement strand
GGGCCTCAGGCCCACTAACCAATGGGGAGAGAGTTTGGCCGGGAAGAAGGCAACGAGATCCACACGAGAACGAGAAAGCTTAAAAATCGATGCAATAGCCCGCCCCGTTTTTCTTCTTCGGCTGCTTCGAGAGGAGGCATGCAGCCCTGGTCCCCAGCACCCGCAGGCCCCCCACGGCGCGATTCCACCCATTCCTCTCAGCACGAGAGCTATTTCCAGATCGACTAGGAAGTAACCCTTGGGGAGGTGGTGGGAGGGAGTCATCTTCACCTCTTTTTGTGTTTTTCAGAGAACTTCAAAAGACGAGGAGTCCCCTCCATCAGAGGGACGGATAGAGAGAGATTTTCCTACCCTTCCCACTGCTTTTTTTCAGCTAGTCATTTAGCTGAAAGGAGCAGTTCCCTTTCTTTTTTCTGTTTTTTCCCTTTTTGTGTTTTTTTTTCCCTTGTGTGTCAGGTGTCCTTTGGTGTAATTCCTGTGGGTTATCCCTACTTCGCTAATTTAAACTCCTTGTAATAAATTATTCACCTGCTGCAGACTCTATTCATTTTTCCGTCACCTTTATTGAACCTGCCCCCCTGAATGCTAAAAGGTGGATTAAACCACCACAGAGGAGGATGAGGTGCTCCTGGTGCCAGAGTTGAGATCCAGCTGCAGCCTCTGGTGAAGACCATGGTGAAGCAGCTGTGCCTCTGCAGCCCATGGAGGACCACAGGAGTGCAGAGAACCACCTGCAGCCTGTGGAGGAACCCATGCTGGAACAGGTGGATGCAGGAAGGGGACTATGACCTGTAGGAGGCTCATATTGGAGGAGGATCCTGGCCCATGGGGAGAGGAGACTGCGCTGGAGCAGAATTCTCTTGCTAGGACTTGTGATGTGTGAGGGACCCATGCTGGATCAGCTGTACCTGAAGGACTGTGCCCTACGGAATGTGACCCATGTGGCAGCAGTGTCTGAAGAACTCTCACTGGAGTGGTTCGGGAAGGACTGTCTGCTGTGGGAGAAACACTGGAGTAGTTTGTGAGAGGGACCCCACAGAATGCAGGGGAAGGACTCCTCCCTAAGCAGTGGCTGGGAACAACAACCGACCGTAACCCCCCTCCCTGTCTCCCTGCACTGCTGCAGAAGAGGAGGTTGAATGTGAAGAAGGAGGGGGTGAGGGGAAAGATGTCTCTTATTTTTTCTCACTCTTTAGCTCTGATCTTGTTAGTAATAAATTTAGCTATTATCCCCACATGGAGCCTGTTTTGCCTGTGATGGTGATTAGTGAGGAATCTTTTATGATCCTTATCTCAACTTGTGAAGACCTTCGTTATATTTCCTCTCCTCTGTTGTTTGCAGGGGAGAGTGAGAGAGTGGCTGTTGGTGGGCACCTGGCATCCAGCCTGAGTTAAACCATGACACCTGTGCGTGTTATCGTGTGTGTGTACACTTCATTTTACAGAGGGTATGGCTGCTGTAGGTAGCAGGATGTTGAAATTGTAATTGTGGTCAATGCTGCAGCATTGTCAATAGACTGTGGTGCTGGTTGAGTTTGCTGAGAGTATTAAGAGACAAATGTAATGGATTACCTGTTACAAGAGAACTGTTTTTAAAAACACATAGGACAGTAATATTTTAGCAGCAGAATTTGTCCTGAACACTTCTTCTTTTATGTCTGTGTTCCTCCCTATTTTATTGTCTCACCCTCTACTTAATTTCAGCCACATAATTACTCTTTTTTTTTCATCAACTCTACTTGTTTTCCTGCTTACGTTCTGCATTTCATTTTCAGAAGTGGGATGCTGGACGTTAGACAATTCTTGGAGAGCTTCTTCAGGAGTTTTCTCCTGGAGTAGGTGCCTCAGCTTTGGTGTCCATCCATCAACTGGGTGACCCCAGAGGGGAACACCAACATGTTCATGGCAGATTGCATGTTGAATGTAGCCTACCACGTTCAGAGGCATGGTGTCCCTTTTAATTTTGGGTCCTTCTAGGTCTATGGCTCCATGCTTATAGGGACAATGAGTTTGATTGTGAAAAAGTTCCTTAAGATGGTGTAATCTTATAGCAAATAATAGAGTCTTGATCCTACAATTTTATGCAAGTACAAAACATCATACGGATTGTGATTCAGTTAATCTGAGTGGCAGTTCAGAAGAATTTGACTGTGAGGCCTTGAAGTGTCAGTTCTTATCAAATATGATTACTGTTGAAACATATTTCTGCATTTTAAAAATATTTATTCTACAGAATAAGTCTCTGTTTAATTCCCCTTTCTGCCTTTCATTCTAATAATAAATACGTTGTTTGTCTAACATTTGGGGAGATGTTTATTTTTTTCTATTGAAGAAGAAATTCTCATGGAAAATACATTAGCAGCCTTGGAAGAAAAGGTACAGAATGGGGAATTTCCCAGTGCATTCCACCACCCAACTGTTCTGCTTTGTGTTGAGAACGAGTTGGTGTGCTCATTTATAACTACATGTTTTTGTAGACGGTCATCGGGCTGCTGAATGGAAAACACAAGAGTTTGTATGAGCAAAGAGCATCTTGAGAAGAGCTGGATGCACACTTGCTTAGCGGTCCCTATGCATATTCAGTATATCCCAAAATTGCTCACGGCTGGGATATGCTCCACTGCAGCAGGTATTTTGTCATTATAGCCCAGCACAGAGAGGCACAAGGGAAGTATATGTTTTCTGAGACATAATAATTCCTGTGTTTATTAAGTTTTTTTGGCTGTGATGCCATGAATTTCAGGAGGATAGGAAAAGAGAATGCAGGTTTCCCTTAGACGTAGATGGCAATGCTCATGCTAGTGTGAGAGGAGTGGTCCCTTTCTGGCTGCTGCGATAAACTCTGTATTAGTGAACTTCAACTACTTTTCCCAAGCCAGAAAGACACTCAGAGGTTATGTGGCTGAGAGGTGGCATCTCTCCTGTCCTTGTGGACAGTTTTTCACTATGGAGAACAGAGAGCTCAGAGGAGACCTAATTGCTCTCTACAACTACCTGAAAGGAAGTTGTGGTGAGATGGGTTTCTGTCTCTTCTTCCAGATGAAATGTGATAGGACAAGAGAAAATGGCACAAAGTTGCACCAAGAGAGAATGAGATTGGATACCAGGAAAAATTTCTTCACTGGAAGGGTGAGCATGCATTGGAACAGGCTCCCTAGGGAAGTGGTGGAGTCACTGTCCTCGGCAAGACATGCCAGTATGTGATACGGTCTAGTGGGCATGGTAGTATTTGATCAAATAATGAACTTGATGATCTTGAAGGTCTTTTCTAAACCTGATGACTCTATGATTCATGGGGCAATTTTTTCACCATCCTGTCTTTGGCCTTTAAGGAGAGGGACTGTATGCGGATGCTAGGGATGTCAGAGGCAGCATAAATAATGTAGGAGTCAGGTTACAGAGCTTTCAAGCCTCTGAGTTCCAATTCCTTGGGTTCAGTTGTAACAGATCTTTAGACTTGTATATCTAGAGTTTCAATGATGTGGATATGGTCCTGTATCCTATCATCTCTGCAAGTTTCTGCAGGAAAAGGGTAATTATTCCTTCTAGAAAGCTGGTGAGGTTGACTCTGTAGATTCCTATAGAGAGTTTTCTGCACCCTATATCCTCTGAAAACATTACCTCTCAGAAGAGGAAAGCATGAACTGCAATGCTTTTAGTCATCTTCTTTTTGGCATGGCTGGCACATGAGTTTTTTTATTTCATATTACCTTCTTCATGTGATCTTGTATATATTCAGTGACATAACTCTCCAATGTATGCAGCAGTTTGTCTTCCCACCCTGGCAGTGTGCGATGGTTGTCACTTTCCTGAAACTGGGAACCTCTGCCTGTGAAGGCATCCCTGCAGCCCTGTGAGTCAACTTCTGGCAATGTTTTCTGAGGCAGAAATGGAGTCATTATTGTAAGTCTGAAGGAGCACAACCGGATGCTGATGTCTCTCCCTCAGGACCATACGCAGTCATTCCATCTAGGTGAGTGCAGGGTGTGTGCAGAGCCCCAGCAGTGTTCATCTCTAAGGAAGCATTGATAGGGGCAGAGCCACAGTAAGCACTTAAATCCATATTGCAGAATATCCACATTTTGAATGCTGGTGTATGAACCAAACAACTGAATTGTGTAATTTGGAAACATGAATACCCCTTCAGTAATTAATTTTCTTATATACCCTGTGCCAAATTCTCAAACACAAGGGCAGCTTTCTGATCACTGTACCACCCTGAGCCACAAATCCCTTGGCTGGTTAGGGCCCAGTAAGTAAATTATCCCTAGCAGTTCAACAGTGTGTTCTGCACAACAAACATGCTGCAAATGAGAGGGATTAGTAAGAAGCCTTCATTACTCAGAGAATTAGAGAAGATTTCATCCACTAACATATCTTTGCCTTGTGGCTGACTTTGCTTAGCATGCAGTAGAGTGGAAAGCCAAAACTCAAACCCTGCACTCAGCAAGATGGTAAATTATCACCTTCCCACATTCCCCTAACTTCATTTTCTTTCCATGAAGGAATCAGAATAGGCCTGTAGGAAACCAGGTTGCATGGAAAAGTCAAAGGAAAAACAGAAATGGAATATTTTTCACCCAGGAAAGAAAGCCAGATAGAGTTAAGGACACAAAAATGGGTTGGAGAGGCATGGAGCAATGTGCTGGCATCAGAGCACTTGTCTCTGTGCAGAGGGACAGGGAATTAGGTCTGAAAAACAAGCTAGTGGAAGGTATTCCTTCGGAAAACTCTTCAGGCCAAACATTTATCCACAAGTCAGAATAACCAAAAATGACCTTAAAGCTCAAGAGGGCAACTCCTATGACAGAGAGACATTTCAGATTCATGAGGCCAGCTTTGTCAGCTTTCCGGACAGACTTTGAATGCATGGGGGAAATGCCCGAAAGCATCAAGGAGACACCTTTTAGCAGGGAAGGAGGCTGACAGAGCTTTGATGGGAAAGGTGTGGAGTTCAATACATGCTCTGATGCTTCAGTGATGCACTCCTCAGAGGTCCAAACCTGCTGTTGTAAAGTACATCTTTGTAGCAGTTCTAATTTGTGCTGATGGCTGAGTTGGCCACTGGCCAACTCAAAGTTGGGGCAAGCAGAAGGAAGGCTTGCAATCACCCCTTTCTCCACCAGAGCTGATGCTGTGCTGAACATAAGCTTGGCTCAGTGTGGGACTGTGTCATTGAATCCTTCATAACAGAACGCACTGGGTCCAAAGCATGCATTCTGGTCTATCGTATAAGCAATATGCCTTTTTAAAATTGTCACCAGCACCTTTATACATGCCAATTCTGGTGATAATTGCTGAATTTCTACATTTAGAGGAAGCAAGTGGTTCATTAATATCACAATGTGCTATTGTTTATTGCACGTGTTCTGTCCCTTCTAAATATAGAATTTAGGTAATTATCACTGTGGTTATTTATTGACTCGTTACAGTTCAAATCTAGATACATAAGACCTTGCAATAATATTTATTTTTAAAAGTTTGGAATCTCTGAAAAATCTCTCCCTTAGATGGGTTCAGCGCTTAGCTTCCTATAAAAATTTCATATCGCATTTTTGGATGGCCATCTGGTTTGTTGAAGCTTGGAAAATCTGCCTTACACCAACGCAGAAATTTTACTTAAGAAAAAAAAAGCACTATCCAACCCTCAAAGAAATCGAAGGACTTTTTGCTTAATTCCTAGCATCTAAAATAACTGTATGTCTATCTTTTGTTAGTCTTTAGTACTGGAAGATTGCAAGCATTTCTCAAAATTAACGTATGGAAAATAGTTCAGGGTAGCATTTTATTTTTCTTCTGTTATATTTGTGGTGAAAAAAATACTTGGACTTGTTCTACCACAAGCTTCAGTTGCCCTGAAGGGCATGTCAGCCATAGCTGTGCTTGCGAGATCTGGCTTGTCAGCAGTTGACAATATAGGCAAAAAGGCTCCTGGAATTTTGGACTACCTATACATTCTGCTTTATTCTTGAAGCACAGAGTATTGGGTTATTTCTCCTAACAAGAACTCAGGTCTTGGTCTAACCAAGTATGTACGGTCTTCATTATGTTGTGGCAGGAGAAAATGGTGTATAGCATTTCCTTCCACCAAACTATGCAAACATAGGAAAAAAAGTTCTTTCTGCAAAGAGACTGCACTTGGTCAACTGTTTAAAACACGTCCATGTCTAGAATTGGGGTCATGAGAATGAATGTGGTATGCCGTGGTGTCTTTAGGATTGATGCTCCTCATAGGTTAAATAAGAAGCATCATTCCAGACTCTGAACTGTGCTTGCTAAAAGTAGGAGTTCTGACCATCAGCATATTGACAGCGGCACCCTAGCTGCTTCTTGTCTTTGAAAATTGATAATTTTTTGTTGTTGTTGCAAAAATTGTCATTTAATATATATTTCACATACACACACACATACACCCACACAAAAAAACCCACAGCAACAGAAAGAAATCCAGAGCATATCTTATTGGAGAGCTTGGCTGAAGTATAGCTTTCAGTAATTTTTTGCTTCTTGAGATAGATAACTGTCTTCACTTTTTAGGCAGGAATAATAATAGTTAATTACTGTCAATTCTTGATATAAGTCCAGAGAACTGCAAAGACTTTCTTGCAAAAATTATAGGTCAATGTCCAAATGAGTATTCAGAGCCACATTAGAATTAGAGTTGAAGGGACTACATTGAGCAGAGGGTGGAAGGGGAAAACTGTGCGTTCCTGGAAAAAAAGTTTATGGGAATCTTGATGCTCATTGATGAAATTCTGCTATTGCAGTCAAAATGTAGTCAAGATTGTGCCTTTATGCAGAGAGTCTCTGAACATCTCCCACATGTTTTTTTATAGGATATCCTATGCATACTAAAAGACTAAATATACCCAGTGATTTGCTGCGCTACTGGGCAGGTGTATGGATGGGGAACACAATATTCTCAGTCACTCTTTTAAAGGCTGATGAAGATTAAATCCAACAAGGCCTGGTAATGGCTTCGGGATTTGCCCATGAAGAACAGGTAGTTAGGCCTTGAGGCCTTGTCTTATATTCTCTTACTTTTCATAAAAAAAAAAAAAAAGAAGAAGAAAGCAATACCCAAATATGTGTTAACTGTGTTTTAAAAATATAATTTTTTTTGTTTGACTTTTAGCAGGTTTGTTCCTGTGAATCTATTTTTCTTCTGACACTGTACTGACTGCTCAGATCATGAGACCATTAGAAGGTGTATTGTGCTTTTGGTCTTTTTTCTTCTTGATTTTAGCATTGAAATAATTATTGTTCTATTCTCCATGTATTTATTCTTTTTCTTAGGTACATATAAAGAAATAAGCATTCCTGTGAGGCATTGCCTTTTCATGCTGTGGTAGTGTGTTTTGCCTTTCTTTGATGTATGGCCTTTAAATTGTTTGCTCACCTCTCTTTTCCCTCCTGCCAACCTCCCATTACCATGATCGTGTCCTACATTTGTTGGAACATGCTCAATTAGAAACCCTCCTGCTCTTTTTCCTCCGCTCTGTACATTTTCATGTGCATTCTGAGTGTTGCTTTTGCACATCCCTTCTTGTGGTAATGTTATCAGCACTTTTCTGTTTCCTCAAAATTGCAGAGAACACAGTAATCCTTTGTACAAAAATTGGAAATATTTTTTTCTTTTTAAAATTCCTTTCTCCAGTTTTAAAAGAAAAAGTTTTTAATTTCAGGTTGCTAATTCAGCAAACAGTTTGGAAGCATTTTATGTCCGCTGGTTGCCTGCTCCATAATAAGGTATCCAATTCTCTGGTTAGAGGCACTTAGACTCACTTTAATTGTTGTAAGTGTACATCGTGAACATAATAAGGCTTTTGACAGTTCCTTTACAACTGATCTAAATTAAAGCGCCAGACAAAGAGTAAAAATCTGTTTGCAAAATGACAATCAAAGTTGTTGTCAAAGAATTTCTGTCAAAATGAGTTTCTGTAAGGATCACTCTTGATCTGCTATTAATGAAAATTCTGAAATCCTGGATGATCACATGTGTTCTTTAGCTTTGTGTATAGCAGGGGAGGTTGAAGAAGTCTTGTAGGCTGGAAATGAGAAATTAAAAAAGCCTTTGCAATTATACAAGTGTAGATGCAATTCAACAAGATCAAGTGGAAACACTTATTTTTGGGGCAAGGCTAAATATCTGTTAATGCTTTCTGTCTGGAATGAGTGAGATACAGGGCTATGAGGTAGTCAAAGCTGGAATGAGTTGCCTACATTATCCTGTTACAGGAAAAAAAAAAAAAAGAAAGGAAAAACAACAAAAAAAGCAAATTTATACTGAAAAAAATTTGTCTACAAGAGAGGAGGAAATCAGTCCATTCTGGCTGATGAAATTATAGTCAAAGGAAAGGCCAATTATTTTTGCCTTTCTTCATGAAAGTCTGGATTCATGGTTTTTACAATGCCTGTTCATGAGACAGGGATTGGAGACCTAAAACATATGCCCTACAAGGAAGGACTGAGCGATTTGGGCTGATGTATCTTTGAAGGACATTATAGTCGCAAAGACTTTAATAAAGCATCAGTTTTGTAATGAGAAAAGTGACAAGTTTTTCCTGTGCCCAGTGAGTAGACAAAACCACTCATGTTTAAACTGTAGCAAGTTTTAACTGTTGGCTGGGATTGGGACAACAGAAAGGAGAAATACTGGAAGAGATGTCATGGTCTTTCTAAATAATGTCCTTCATCAAAGCCCTTTAAGGAGGAAATTTGGCACAAGGGCCAGGTGTGATGAGAGAGAATTGGGCTTTTGCTGTTGTAGGAGGATTGACCTGCCACAGCTTCTAATGTATTATATTCTTAGTAGCAAACTATGTAGCTGACACTGACCTGACATTGTATTCAGAAGTTTTAAATTCAGCCTTTTGAATGTAGCTGTGTTTTTCCTGCTGGTGAAAAATGCCTCCACAGTAGGTGTCTTAATACACTCTTGATTGCACCTTACGGGACTTTAGAGGCACCTAATAGATCAGAGCATGCAGTCAGTGGGATTGGTCGTTTCCTGAGGACCTGTCAACATTCAGATCTTCTTTTTGGGTGTAAGTGAAATTCACTTACACAAAGAATTTAGCTAGACCTCGTACAGGGGAATAATTATTCTGCTATGACTAAAGTAGCACATCTTTGATATGTGGGTACAAATTCTGGCAGCAAATGGTGTTATCCTAAATTAACTTTAGTTTAAGTAATTAGAAGGGAAAAATACAGGAAAAATTATAAGAGTGATGAACTTAGAAATCAAGAAGTCCCCTGGAAAAGTTTCACATTTGTTACTGACTAGAGTTGTTTATGTTAAAGATTTTTGTCAGTCAACAGTCTTTAAACTGGAGGTAAAGGCTGGTTTACAACTAAAAAGATGGATTTACACACTTTTTTTTTTTTTTAAGGAAAGATGTTCATAAAAAAATTAAATGTAAATCAAGGCACAAACTTGAAAGTTGGAAGTGTTGAACCATGCATTTATTATTTTGTCAGTCTACTTCCTTCCTCTTTTATCAAATTTTTAAAACCACCTTCCAGGTTTTCCCTTTGCTATTGTGATTATACCCTTGAAAATTTATATTTTAAAGATTAAAATATTAAGTTTTCTGTGGACAATGTTAAAGACAAACAGATACTGTCAGTCTGGTAAAATATGTCTATCCTTACTTCTTTCTTTACATTAAATAAGATTTCGTGATCTGTAGGATTAAATGAAGCTTTGAAACTGCTGGTCTTCAAATAATGCTGTTAGTTTTGGGATAGGGCTATACACATAGAATTACACACAGATTTAACAAGGTTGGAAAAGACTGTAGAGGTCATCAATTCCAAACTTTTACCTCACTTAACAACCTATCCAATACCAAGCCATCATCTAAACACTCTAAACCATCTAGACCATCTAAACCATATCACTAAGCTCACCATCCAACCTTTACTTAAACACATCCAGGGATGCTGGCTCCACTATCTCCCTGGGAAGCCCATTCCAATGGGAAATCACTCTCTCTGTGTGAAAAAGTTTCTCCTAATATCCAACCTAAACCTCCCCTGACGCAGCCTAAGACTGTGTCCTCTCGTCCTGTCACTGGGAGCCTGAGAGAAGAGACCGACCCCCGCCTGACTACAACCTCCTTTCAGGGAGTTATAGACAGCAATAAGGTCACCCCTGAGCCTCCTCTTCTCCAGGCTGAACAATCCCAGCTCCCTCAGCTGCTCCTTATAAGGCTTGTGCTCCAGCCCCTTTACCATCCTTGTTGCCCTTTTCTGGACACATTCCATTGTGGATGGCGGGGGAAAACAAGCCGTCAATCAATATGATTGGTAACGCAAGCTTCCGTTTATTGCAAAAATCCAAACCTTTTTATTACATTCTGGTTAATTATGCCTACCAGGCACTATGCTATTGGCCAAGCTCTAAAATGGTTACATTTGCACTGTTTAACTCTTAAACTATGCCGGGGCTTTCCAGTGTTTACAGGACTTTGCCACAGGTGCAGTTCCTTGCTACAAAGTTGCAGTGTCTTGTTCCAGGGTCCTTTCCCACGTTCTTCACCTATTAGCTCTTTCTTCTGCTCGTCCTAAACAACTTAACACTTCCTTATCTGCCGACTTGCATTTTCTTGCAGAGGCCTACTTATGCTAACGGCCTTTTCTAACTCATGCTAACAGGAGGATTGCTTGTACAACGGCTGAAGAGACGCGTGCCCCTGTTCCAATAGCCATCCATCAACATTCCATCACTCAACATCTTTCTTAAACTGAGGGGCCCAGAACTGGACACAGTACTCAAGATGTGGCCTAACCAGTGCCAAGTACAAGGGAAGAATAACTTCCCTGGTCCTACTGGTGACGCTATTGTTGATGCAGGCAAGGATGCCATTGGCCTTCTTGGCTACCTGAGCACACTCCTGGCTTATATTCAGTTTCCTGTCAACCAACACACCCAAGTCCCTCTCTGCCTGGCCATTCTCCAGCTGCATCAAATGCCAGATCTTTCAGAATGGAATATTAGGGTTTTGTCTGGCAATTTGAAAGCAAATATTTTTCTTTTTCAAAACTGAAAAAATTAGTATATGTTCAATATGTTCAAATTTGTTCAATACTATTCTATTTACATAACCAATACCCTTTCTGACACAAAGGCACAGCCTCTGTCTCAGTTTTAAATTACCAGTTCACAGAGCTGGTTGCTACTTTGATAGGAAACTGCTTAGAAGCTGCGACATAATATGAATGTTCTTTATTCTCTGTTTTGCTCACAAAGGAAGTGCTGTCAGGATTTAAGATTAGTAAACTCAGCATCTTCTTGGGGTGTTTGCTCCCAAGGTACAGCGCTATTGCAGCTCAGGATATTTACATACAAGTTTATTCTGGACTGTGTTAAATTAGCAACTTTGTTTACAAAAATACCATCCCTCTCTGATCAAGTGAAAATACACACCAAATCACAAGTGTATGTAAGTCTTTTATGTTGACCTTAATGAGGCTTCAGAATTAATCCAGGAAGCATATGGTATTTTTGTTCTTTTAAATAGCCTTTTAGCAGCACTCCTCCACACAAAATGTTCCCACACTTACAGGTAATAGAGCCTGAAAAATTAATCCTTAAAAGTACAGTAATAAGTGGGGGACAGGGTAGGGAAAGGAACTGCTAGACTGGGATTGGAGACCTTCACTTTGTTCTTTTATCTACCACTGACTTGCAATATCACTACAGGCTAGTTACGTAACCATCATATTTGGTCTGTTTCTGCTGTAAAACTTCCAGATGGCTTTTTTTTTTTTTTTTTTTTTAACACTATAGCATCTAGCACAGTGGTTCTGTAACCTCAGAAAGAATGTATTTGACAAATTATGTGGCACTTTCTTTCCTTGGATCTGCAAACCCACTCAAGGATGCTGGTACCAGAACAGACTCCCAGGTTCTAAGGGATGTGTTAGCTTCTGAGGTATTTCTCATGGTCTTCTGATGTCCAGATGTAGCACAATTTATAGTTTAAAATGTCACATAGAACGAGACATGGGAATGAATTTTTCAGTAGAAAGCAGTTAATGCTTAACTAATCCAATGTGTACATTGGAATTGAAAGTGCAATATTCTTTGTATATTCAGAGACAAAGTTATGATATAAAAAGTACCATGCTGCAAAAGTCAGAAGAAATGTAATAGGAACACAAATTCTAGCTTAATTCATCAGTTTGTTTTGGCCTGTTTGTTTTCCCTTCATTTCATTGCATTTGACCCATATTTTCATCTGATAAAAACTGTTGAATGCTTCAGAACTGACACTCAGAAGTGAGAACTAATCCTCAGGGATGCAGAAATTTCTTTTGGGACACATAATCTGCTTTGTGCCACTGACAATTATATGAAACTTTTGGAAGTGAACTGAATAGATAACTAGTCTTTGCATTAGGGTAAGGAGACTGTCACTCTGCTGGCAGCCCTGCAGAGCATCACACATCAAAGCTACCACACTGAGCTAATACTGCACTTATCCCGCAGATATTCCAATGCACTCCTATATGCACTCACTCTGTATAGGGTGGATGTGTGCACACAAGGAGAGCTGACAACATGTGAGAAGGAGATGAAATGAATCAAACTTTTTGCTGTTTCTTTGCAATAAAAATCCAGTCAAATCTTGGCTTTTTCTTTTTTTGGTTGCCAGTAAGTAATCAAAATTGAAAGAAAACTTTTTGGGCTTTACTCTGCCTAAGAAGAAATCAGGGAAAAGTTGTTGAAAATGGTGTCCTAAATGTCTGTGTCAAAAACAGCTAGCATTGTTCTTTAGGGGGTGGTGACTACTCAAATTGGAGATGTTTTCTGATTACTGTAGTTGTTCTATTTTCCACTAGGTCACAAAGAAATAATGGGTTTGCTTCATATTTTGTTACTAAGTAAGGATAGATTGTGTCAGTAAGGATAGATTGCTAAAAGAATCCAAATAAAAAGAAAGGAAAAGTCTAAGCATGCAATAGTTGTGACACTGATAGCAACTTGGTAAAATCTTTTATCTATTTGCTAAAGTATGAGTAATCTGAATATTTTGGATGCAAAAAATATTCCCTTTAGACATTATATCTGAAATCTAAGATTTATTTTTTTCTCAAGAAATGTAGTATGGCTGGTTTATTTTTAAACCCTTAAATAGCTGGGAAAAATCCCCCAACAACAGGAATAGCCAGAATATGTTCATATAATTTGTATTTCTAATTTTACCACTTACCTTACTTTAAAGAGAAACAGTACCTGGGATCTAATATGTATAATAGGTGACTTTTGAAATTTCTTTCTTGTTACGGGAAATCTCTGAGAGAATTGAAGGGGTTTAGAGACAGGTTTAATTAGATTACATGAAACTAAAATGGTACAATGGAGAAAAAATTCTTCTCTCCATGACATGGTGAAAAATCTGTGTACAGTGTTTTTGTTTCCCTTATGACTGTATAAGGATGCATAATTTACTTTCTTCTTTTAGTTATTAGACTTAAGCCAACACAAATTTTTCAAGTTTCTCTCTTTTTGTACCCAAAATCTTGAATTACAAAGTCACAGAATGGATAAGGTTGGAAAGGACTACTGGGTTGTTGGGTTTTGAGGGATGCTGGGGTCTCTTTTGGGGGTGTTGGGGGGGAGCTTCAGGTCTCGGGGTAGTCTTGGGGGGAGTCCTTGTGGCTTGGGGATGGGGAGGGTATGTAAAGGGTGCCCACTTGCCTTATCTGTGTAAAATCCTGTTTTCCTTGAAAGGGGAAAAGGGGCTGGAATCTTGGTGTCTGTAAACTGGCGAGGCTCTGTAGCTGTGGTTGTTCCCTATGTCACGGATCAGGACCGGGATGGTGGCAGTGAGGCGGCGCAGCAGGCGAGACCAGCGCTGGCTCCAAGCAGGGCCATGGAGGGAAGCAGGGACTTGCCAGGGGGGTTCCCCTCTCCCCGGTCCTGGCGAGACTGCTGCCACGGTAGCAGCTCTGGTGGTGGCTTGGGGGTGTGGGAGTGAAGCCGCGGGAATGAAGCCGTGGAGGGGCTGTGGCTGGCCCGATGCCGCGTGCAGTGCCGCACCAAGCGGCAGCTCCCAGCCCAGCAGCAGTGTGGGTGGCGGCTCCAGCTGCAGCCAGTGCACGGCGGTGGCAATTCGCAGCCGGCGGCAGGTGGCCCAGGGGCTGGTGGTGCTGTGCATGGTGCTGTGCATGGCGCGCAGGCTGCGTGGTGCCGCTGCAGTCCCAGCACAGCAGTCGGCATGGCATTGAAGCGCATGGCCCCACGCTGCTATGGAGGGGGGCCAACAGGGGGTTCCCCAGTCCTGGCTCGGGTGGCAGCCCCAAGAGCGCGGCCACAGGAGCAACTGGCGGCCCCAGGGGTCCCTCCTGTGGGGGATCTCTGGGCGGTGGCAGCGGTAGTGGCAGTTTCTCCAGGGCATCTCTGGAGTGTCCGCAGCCAGTAAAAATGGCACCTCGACCCCTGACCATGCGGTCTTCGGTGGGAACTGCCATTTTGCCTGGAGTGAAGACCCCTGGAAGAGACGCAGAGCCCGGCTCCGCTGGCCAATGGGGAGACAATTTGGCCAGGGAGAAGACAGCAAGATTTGCGTGAGACTTGGAGGGTTTAAAAAGCTGAGCACAGAAGTCCTCCCTCTCTTCAGCTTCCTGGCCAGAGGTGCAGCACACGGCCTCTCTCCTCCCGGGTCTCAGACCATGCGGCATGACTCCACCTGTTCCCTTCTGCACCGGAGCGAAGTCCAGCTTGATAGCAAGTAGTAACTTCCCGAAGGTGTCCTGGAAGGGGGGTGGCTTTTCACATCTTTTGTGTTTTGCAGAAAACCTCGAGGGCTGAGAGTGACATCATCAGAGAGGGAAGGAGAGAGATGGCTTCCCTACTCCTCCTCCCTCTGTTTTCTTGGCTAGTCACCTGGCTTGGAAAGCAGTTTCATGGGTTTTTTTGGTGTTTTTTTATTTTTTTTTCTTTTCTGCGTGTCAAGTGTTTCTCTGTAGAATTTTAAGTCCCCATAAGTTGTTCCTTTTTCCCTAGTTGAACCCCAAGTAATAAACTGTTCCCCTGCTACTAATTTTGTTCAGTTTTCCGTCATCTTTGTTGTGCACGTCCCTTAGTGATAAAGTGGGTTCAAAACCACTACAAGGGACATTTCAGTGGTCCAACCTCTCTGCTCAGGCAGGATCATCCTAAAACACATGGCACAAGATTACATCCAGATGGTTCTTAAATACCTCTGGTGAGAGAATCTCCACAACCTCTCTGGGCAATCTGTTCCAGTGCGTGGTTACTTGCACAATAAAGAACTTCCTCATATTCATAGAGGTTCATAGCCAAGATACTAAGAAAATCAACCCCACAAAAGTAGCATCAAATTGACCCCACAAAAGTGGCATAAAATGCATTTCATCAAATGCATTTCCAGCAGTTTCAGACTGCTTTCTCATCACTTGTTGATCCCTGTTTTAGTTGTCTTGATGGCTGAACCTCATTATTCCAAATTATCCAACTCCTGATGAATATGAGGTTGTGATCCTGTGACAAGCCTGAACCTGGCTCAGGTATCGATGCTACCATGGTCATAGGGACTCTGCTATTGGTCACACAACAGTGAAGTGAATTATTTCAGGATGTTGAAACCTCCCAGAAAGCAGTGTGTTTATGCTTGGCTTTGTGTTAATATTGTCTATTAGCACTGAAATAGTTTTTTCACTGGTGCTCACTCTTCACTATTAAAGTCAGTAGTTATAACACATACCAGAACTTTTATCAGGCTAATGAAGCTGCTTCTGCTCTCCCCTACATGTTACACTTCTTAGAGTGCCTATCTGAATGCTCTGCACTTATTTCAGGTGAAACTGTGCTGCTTTGGATAGAAAGAATAAAACTGGTCAGTCTTTCTCTGCTGTTTTATACTTCAATCATTTCTTCTTTTGTATCTTTTCCTTGCCTTGTTTTGTCTTCTTCTCCCTGGAATTTGCCTTCCACTAAAAGCTAAATCAGCTTCTAGATTTTGGGTTTCTGATGACAGCAGTGAAGAAATGTCTGATTGGAAAGGCCTAAAGAACAGCTTTGTACCTGTCATCCATTGCAGCACCTCACTGTGCATGTAACATTTATCACCAGGCAAATAAAACATGCATAGTAAGGGGTAAATATTGGTAGTTTACTGTGCTCACTCCCATGGATGTAAAATCACATCTGGGCTGTTCTTAGCTTCTACTTCTTTTCTAATATGGAATAAAAGTAGGTTCAAACAGATTATACAACTTTTGATTCAGCCTTTTAACTATTGAATTAAAGCTAAGGAGCCTGCCAAGGGAGGCGGGGAAGACAGATTGGAGAGGGAGGAGGTGAGAGGTGGGAGAGGGGGAAGCAGGGAGAGGAGAGT